>BJFM01003503.1:73301-95864 GCA_016586285.1 Arothron firmamentum | reverse complement strand
GGGGGGGTGTTGCAGCTGGTGAGAAGGAAGAAGAAGAAGGACCAAAACAAAACTTCTGTGTAAAATTCAAAGGAAATGCGTCAACTGTAAAGAGAGCCGGTTAAGCAGGTTGCAAACAAACATTTAAGAAATCACCGAGAACACTTGAGGATGCAAAACTGAAGGTTGGTCCACAATAACATGAAAAACGTTGACTCATTTTTCTTGCTGCAAGACAATTCAAGTGTTGTGCAATGGGACCGTACAATTTTAACTCAGGAATAAATGTCTTAATATGTGACTAATAAACCAAGATAACTAAAGTGAAGGGAAAGGAGTTCCTATTCAGTGATATATCAATTTTTTTTCGTTACAAGTTGAACTTTTGCAAAACATGCAAATAAATACATAAAACTACCTTCTGAACGAGTTCTATGTCTAAGGCACAGAATCCATTCTCCCCGTATCTAATCAAGAGCGTAACACAGTCTTAAATTTCTACACGGCATGCCTCACGCCCCAATTTCAAACTGCAATTTATTCTCACTGCGCTTCAGACGTTAAACTCCAAGACACAACTTACGGACATCATGGTGGCCTCGAAAATGTACTCAAACTAGCAGCTTTGCGATCTCGGCTTCCCCATAACACCGATCACCATTTGTTATTATCAGGCTCCGTATGTTACTTCACTGCCTCCCAAATGCTCAGCGGCGGAATGAAGTTACTGCGTGACGACAGGAGAACAGTGGGCTGATGGTAAATGTAGTCCATGACGAATGTAGAAGGAGGCTTAACGCCTTACGCGGCCGTCTGTGAACAAAACAAAGCTGTCTGTATGTGGGACAGAACTCAAGTTCTATACGGCAGTAACAGAATAGTCTTTGTTTTCGGAACTACCAAGCAATCAGAAGAAAATAGCAGAACAAACGAATCGGGGTCACGCATGCGCATGGCCACGGTCACATGACAGACGTAGTCATGCGATTCCGTAAACGTTCGGTTTCTTCCGGAGATCCTCCGGTCGAACATTTTTGAATGATTATGAAATGTTTCTGTCCGATTTCCAATCAATAACAATTGCTCTATTAAGAATTTGAACGCAAATTGAGTTTGTCTTGTTTAAAAGTGCTACACCCAAAAACCACAATAATACGTTTTATACTTTTATTGGTGCGTTATGTACATTTTTGATTCTGCCCTGTGAGTTTTAAAATTACATTTGCTGATCAAGGTGCTGCAATGTTTGCATACTGCACCAGTAAACCATTTACAAGTACAAAAAAAAGTAGAAATCCAGACACCATTCATCAAGATGTAAAGGTAAAAGAATACAAAAAGCATAAAGTGATGAAACTTTACCTTTCATAAAGCTATAGTACCATCTGGAGCATTCAACAGAATCAGGATGAACAAAGGCAGCAACAAATGACTTCAGAGGGCTACTGTTGCAGCAAAGAGATAAGAGGAATTGCACGTATTTAAATAATAATGATAAAAAAAATTCAATATGTCCAGTGTCACTGCTAATTCTAAAAGCTACATTTGCACACAAGTAGTGCACTTAGCAGGATCCACAAAACACGAAGGGCAGCTGGAGCGCATTCTGACAATGTCTATGAAAAAAAAAAAAGTCTTCAAGGCTCCTAACAGAGATTTTTAGGGAAAATTTGATCAGTTAAGGCTTGTATTTAATAAACCATAATTTAGATGATCATGATCAGCAGTGTGTTTAACATCCGAGTTGGAAAACAGAATTATAGAAAGCTAAACCATGGCAGCGTGGCCTTCAGTGCAGGGCCAAACAGCACAGCTTCCTTTTCTATATTCATAAACATTTACTAGTCTGCTCAGCAGTTGTATTTAACATTCAAACTGTTTTCTACAAAAAATGGGATCAGTCAGGCAGGGTGAAAGCATGTACATTAACATTTTCTGTCCTGATAAAACAGTTTAAAATAACTGTGTTTTCATACTTTTTCTTTGAAATCTTCTTTTAAAAACGAATGAAGAAAAGCTTTACATATATGTTTTTTTTTTTTTAGGTAAAGCATTAAAGCAGTTTTAAATTTACAAGGACCATAGAAAGATGTGAAATCCTGATAATATTACATTATAAAGATACAATAATGTAAGACCACAGCCCTTGGTACAAAGGGTACATGTTTGTTTTTTCTTTTTCTTCATCTCTCTTGCTCTCGGTCTCTCTCTCTCTCTCACACACACACACAAAAACACACACACACACACACACACGCACACACTGGGGAGTGACAAATTCAGGACTGATTTTAGAAAAAGTCTCTTATTGTGCATGTGCATGTCGATTATTTGCACAGAATAAAAATCTGATTATTTACTTGGATAATGCAAAAAAGAAAAACAATAAGGCAGCAAACAAGCAAAAAAAAAAACCCACACACTAAATAATAACTGCGGAAACTTGGAAAAAAAAGCCTTTAGCTTGATTTTTTTTTTTTTTTTTATGAAGTCAAGCTAAAGCTGTACCAATAACAAGCAAGAGAGAGCAGACGAGCCCTGACTGCAGTCTTTACACCCAGCTGCAGGAAAAAGGAGCCTCATCTGCAGATACACTCTCTTCTGAATACAAAGCATCCCAGCTATATAAAACATGGCGGCGGTTTAGAGGAGATAAATCACTTACCCGAACGTGATTCATCATATCTAAGAACATTAAGTATCAATGCATTTGTCATTGCTTAGTCTCATAATAATTTACTTCAAAGATGTAATCCAGTAGACATTTAAATTTAAATATCTTATATTTTGCTGTGCAGACAAACAGAATTGTCTACCAACAATTTCTTCTTTCAAGATTTAGCAAGAAAGTGATAGTGAGGAGCATCCACAGCGATGAACCACAGGGGCAACTGCACCAATGTAACAGGTCTGACTGAAGGATCAATGGCGGCTCCCAACACGCAGACTGAGGGTACTTTTTTGTTCAGTTGTTTAATGCTGATCAATGATCTCTTAGGCACAGTTTTTACACATTCACGGACAGAAAGAGTCTTTGGGATGTTCTGTAGTGGTGACATGGATCGTCTGCTGGGGTGACTGGTCAAAAGAAGCGCTGGAGAATAGTCGCCTCCTGTGGATATCCAGCCGATACGAGCGAGGAGCTGAATAAAGTGTTCCCTTCAGATGAAGCTCAGTCATGTTCACCAATAAAGATTTTTTTTGTTTCTTCATCTTTGAAGGTCCCACTGTATAATGGTACCGTCCCAGTCAGTTGCATGCAGTGCCATGTCCCCGACCCCATACTTTGCCTGTCCTGAGCCGTTGAGAGAAAAAGTGTGGACAAGAGTGGCTCAGCACATCACCTGCTGCTTCTCTACTGTCTACTGTCGAAGTTAGAGGTGGAAGTGCTGCAGCTTTCCTCGTAGGTGGGAGGAGGCTCTGTAACAAACAAGGACAAAACAAAGAGTAAGAGCTGACTCTGTTAAACAACCCAAAAGAAAACTGTTAAACTCTATCTGAAATCACTTCCTGTTCCCTATATAGTGCACTAACTAGGGTGTACGACATTTTGTGGCACTGTCAGAATGTTAATTAAGGATTGATATGTATATAAAATGACTCAACCAGCACAACATCGATCCGGTATGTGTTTGTTATGCGACACAGAGACACTATTGGCTTAGCGTCCAAAGGCAGATTTTCAGCTTATGTGTAGGCACTAAGTAGTCCAGCTCCCTGTATAGTAAGCAGGGACTAGGGTACGAGTGTGATTTCGGACATAGCTTTATTGTGTCTGTGTATTTGATGTCAAACCACTGGATGGAATAGAATCCATAAATCCACCACCTGTAAAACTAACCATGAGGGTAGTCCCAGCTGCTGTACTCGGGAGGGAGGATGAGAGAACAGGACGTGGGGATAGGAGTCACATTTCCCTCTGTGAAGAAAGGTATGGTGGCCCCAGTGGACACGCAGAACAAGGGAGCGGACACATTGGGCTGCCTGTGGCTCGGAGGAACGGCAGCGCCGGGGGCGTGGCTAAAGGCGCTGGGAGACATGGTGACCGGCTGACCCGACGGGTCTTGTTGAGAGTGACTCTTGGTTGAAATCTCCTCGCTGACCAAAGCTCCCGCACAAAGTCTCTCCTGTGGGTCGTCCTCTGCAGGCGGGGCACTGGGCGTCACACCTGGTGATGCAATGTTCGCGGTGCTCTGCACGGGAGAGGATGGCGTGGTCCTCAATGGGGACAGGTTTACAGCGATGTTCCCAATGTAGATGGGCAGAGTAACAACAGCATCAGGGGATTTTAGTGATACCTGCAACACAAACATGCCTTATGAGCAGAACAGTGACCTCTAGTGGCTGAGAAATTAAACATTTAGAGCTCTATTAGAGCTCTAAATGTTCTGTTAGAACTCTATTGTACTACAAAACATGATCTACATACCCTGAATGTATCACATAAATTACAGATCAATTTTATGTTGATTTATGTTAATGTTAAAGTACATCACATCTGTTTATACATTTACGTCCTGGTTTCGGTCTCCAGTGGACGGATCACAGATCACCATGTCTTTTGGTCTTCAGTTACTATGGCTGGTTGTAAATAATTATTAATTGTTTTTTTACTGCATTTTTTTTTTTCTTATTCTGATTCAGTTCAGTTTGATTTACTTTACTTTTAATTCTTATAGACTCCGTCATTCTTCTGTCTCTGTTCTATCTCTCCTGATGTCCAGATAAAGAGAATAGAAACAGTAGTTGACTGTCCTTAAAGAACTCTGTAGAAGAGAATAAATGAAAAAAACAAAACCCTGGTGTTCTAGTGATGATAAAAGGTTTGTCAAACAATAGAGTAAAACACCTAGAGTTTGCATGCAAAGAACAAAAAGAAAAAAACAATTTTTTCATGGACAGCTGTTATTTAAGGAGCATAACCTAATCTTTTCATCTCAAAAAATAACCTGATAAAATAAAACTTTGGAATCTAAATTAGAATATAAACACAAACAGAGACTGACCTGAATAAAGTACTCAATGTCAATGAGACTGCAGCCAGCCAAGGCCGACTGAGGAAGAGGCGGGACGATGATCTGCTCCCTCCACTCGGCGTGTTTTCCTGCTTTCACCCCGGCTCCCTCCACCTCTGCGATGGTCCGCAGGTCAAACGTAGGCCGCTTGGTTTTATAGGTCACTTTCTGGTATGATGTCAAAAAAATGGACACAGATATGGAAAGGCATGGTGACGTTGCAGTGTATGGACATTTTTAAGTGTCCACATGAAGGATTAGCACCACGAATGCTGATATCTGGGTCTAAACGAGACCAGAGATTAATGGTACGCCACTCAAAGGCCACCATCATCTAAAATGGAAATGTCCTGGGGAGCAGTGTGCACCCATAAGAGTCCTGACAGTTCTATTGGGGTAAGGCAACGGAAATAAGGAAAGAAAGATGTGGACATTGGAGTTAAGGTGATGATGATAATGGCCACTGTCATCTGTCTTCTTTTAGCTGAATTTCTATTTTCACTCCCTTTTGGACGAGTTAAGGAGGTGAAGGCAAATATTACAACATGCCTTTTCAGGAATTTCTAGAGTTTGCAATAGTGGTGGCAATGAAATCTCAATTACAAATCAACAGCCACCAAAAAATGAGTTAAAGAGCTACCTGGATGAGACTTGCCAGGACGCATCCCGTGTCCTTCCCAGACTTGTTGTGGATCTCCGTGGCTAACTTGATAACCTGCCCAGGAATGTAGCCCCTCAGGTCGCTGCGAGCTTTGAGCATCAGCGTCCCCGTTTTCACCAGGAGGTAGTTGAACTTCTTTGTTGTCACAGCATAACTGAGATGCTGCAGACACACGGATAAGGATGAAGCGTCAGTTATTACTGAATTATGGCCAAGTTTCACAAGATGCTGCATTGGCCCTCTAAAAAAAATAAGACAATTAGAGATCTGAGTGATGGCTGTTAGGTTAGTACCAAGCGTGCGCCGGTTTCTTACTTCAATGTCGGGCACCTCGTTGAGGTTGAGCAGGTTCAACAGGTAGAAAGGTCTCTGGGCTTTGTAGTCTTTACAGAAACGCGGCGTGTCAATAACTGCCTTCACTCGATAATTGATCCTTCCAAAGGGTCCTTCAAAGGATGTTGGGACAGCAACTGGAGAAAAAATTGTGAATATTGACATTTTACCGATGTAAGAATACGAGCAGGTGTTTGAATTATAGCCATAATAATAAATATGAATATTGGAAGCCAGATATAATTATCTATATGAATTTCAAACAGTTTAGTGCTTCTTCAGATGTTATCAAGAAAGGAAACTTTGAAAAAATAAACTAAATAAATAAATAAATAAGTATTTTACATCAAATAGAGAAAGAAAGGGAGGAAAAAGGAAAGGAAAGGCTATAGAAAAGAAAAGAAAAAACATAGAATTTAGAGAGATTATCATAGCAGCAGCCATCCAGAATAGTGGAAAAAAAAAAGTTTTTTTTTGTTTGTTTGTTTTTTTAAAGGCAGCATTTCTCCGCATTAAATAACTACTTCGACTCATCAGACCATTCTTAAGCATGTTTTCCGTCATTCAGATGTAAGGCAAGGCGAACCTGCTCCAGGCTGCCGCTGTCGATAAAATTAATTACCAGCAGTGGGACGTTGTTTACTTGCAGACAGCTTGGAAACAAGAACCCAGCTGAGTATTGGCTGACCAAGCTGGAGCACCAGGCTTTCCCCAGAGACACACCAAACAGAGGCTGGTGATGGCAGCTGAAGTTGGCTGAGGATTATGTACCCTGACATGTTCCCTAGGGCTTTGAGGAAAACAAAAAAAACAAAAAAAAACCACTCCTCTGCTGCTGTATTTCAACAGGCATTGTCTGAAAGGATCCTTTATTCAGGGTACAAGTATCCAGCTCAGCAGTATTAAGTTAATCAAACCGTAGTGTAACCTCTGTGTCACACTGGCATTTACCGGTAGTGTCAAAAAAAAAAAAAATATGAGTCGGATTCCCTCTCTGTTGGTCGTCTAGTTGGCTGATCAAAATCACCATCCCTACATCTTGTCCAGAGCAACAAGAGGAGGTGGTTACTGCAGAGCAGTGGGAAAGCCTTACAGTGAAATCATTAGGACTCCAGGTAATAACGGAGGGGGGTTGGGCCCATATGGTGCAGGTGTGCAGTCCTCCCCTCAGACCTGTCGACCATTCACACCTGGCAAATTACACACTCATGGGGGCGCACGGAAGCTCATCCTCCTGCACTTAATATCCAGGCTCATTTATCCAGGCTGACAGATCTCTCTATAGTGGGACGGAAGGTCTTTCCTCTGCCTATAAACTGACTTCCTGCCCTGCGCCACGCTGCATCCTTTCCTCAAAGATGCGCTGGTCAGTTATTAACCTCTTTGACATTTCTCACAGGAGAATTAGCAGCCAGAAGCACTCTTATTTTTTGGAAAGCCCTTGGTCATTTTTTTAATTGTAAACATATCAGTTAACACCATTTTCTTTTATTTGAATTTCTTTCTTCCAACAGTGAAAACAAGCTACCGTACATCTCTGCAGAACAAAACCAGATGGAAGGCTATTATAATGACCTACATATGATCAATTTAGAATCCCCTCAATAATAAAGCTTATTAGATGTGTTTAGACTGCAGAGCTGATACCACAGGGTGAAAACACGACCTCTACACACCCTGATTGAGTGCACATCTACAAGAGATCATGACTAGCGTGTCAGTTCACTGGGTGCACCAGCAGGGGGCAGTAGGGTAGTGCCAGTAGTTAACGCAGCCTGTGGGCTGATGGTGTCAGGTCTGAGGGCTTCAGCGATGGGCAGGGAGGGGGGGGGGACCACGGGGGCATGAAGGCCAATTAAACACTGAGTGCACAACAGGAGATAAAGCTAAAAATAACCCTCCCATCAGCCTCTGCTGACATCAGACAGAATATTGTGCCACATATGTATAGTTCATTTTTTGGGACGGGTTGAGCTTTCAGCAAAGAAAGGTGCTAACCACGTTATCGTGACAATACTGCATCACTAGTTGGCTAAATAAATAAATAATAACCGAATAACTTCATACAGCAACCGTGGCAGAGATCTGGGTGTGTCTGCTTGGACAGATAAGCAGGTTATGTCAAGAAACAATAGAAAAACCACAACAAAACGTCAGAAGTTATCACATCTGCACGGCGCACTCCCTTTCACCGACGTCACGTCTGTCTTCCTGACGTGGGTGAACGAGGCTCAGTACAACTCACCTGGAATTACAAACTGGAAAGGGAAACAATGTTCGCCTGCTGTCAGCGTTCCTGTAAAAGAGGAAACAGTATCAGTCGCTGACGTTTGGAGAGGCCCAACACTTCTGAAAAGTACTTATGAATGTGGCTTTTTGCCGCACCCATGGGCACTTTTCCATCAGGACAGACACGGAATCTTTCTGTACTGAGTGAAACCAAGAAATGAAATCCGTCTGAATTGGAGATAAACTACAAAATGTAGCTGGCCTCCTTTCAGCAGTTATCACTGAAATGAATGTTTTTTTTAATGACTCCAGCAGTGATCTTTGACGCTAAGGTTAGGTGTGACAAATTATAAGCCTGTGCCACTATTTAAAGTGAATTGTACTAAATTACTGCATGTGTTTCGATAATATTAGATTTTTGTTTTTGGTATACAAATTTGGCCACTTGCGAAGTTCAGTTCGCAGGCTTAGTCAAAGTGACACCAAGGGCACGATGCCAGTCACGGACTTTCCATCGCCGCGGCCCAACAGAGTCGAACTTCTGTGCTAATTCTCTAGATCAGCTAGATCAGGCCAATTAAATTCTTCTGGACAGCAACATGTCTGGTGTCATTAGCGAGGGGCACAACTTTTTTCCGTTGGCTTCGGTTTCCTCATGGGGGGGGAAGTGGCGCATGCCCTCATTTGCATTGTGCTCTTAGCGCTGCGCACGCAAAACACACTGTTTACGCTTTTGTGTCGAGCTGAGCACTGAGAAACCCAAAATGATTAACACGGGGAAGGGGTGGTACACTGTGCACCATTGTGGATATCAACGTAAAGTGTCGTTTTACACTCTATCACATTAACTGGTTACTTGTTCATGGTGATAAAGCTAAAAATAACTAGCAGCACTACTTTAAGGCACATCACGCAGCACTAATTAGGATTTCATGCAGTAGGGCAACAGTGTTCTTGTGCCAGAATGCTGATCTTAATCATATTTCAGTCTCATCTAATCAATCACAGACAATTCAAACATTGATGAAAATGATGAGAGCATAATGGCAACGGATTTAATATGAAAAGCACCTTTTCATTCAATTCAAACTGTGCGCAAACACATTGCATCAGGTACTGTGCCAAAGTCAATATAACCAGTTTATGCATTCTGTGATGACTAAGCAGGCTCACACACCATCGGCCAGCTTATCTATCCTGAAAATATTTACATTGAAGCATGGACTTGTAAACGCTGTGGCCAGATGCCAATATTGACTTTATATTTAAAAAAAAGAAAACAGTCCTGACAAAAGACAGTGAGAATGTTTCCGATGCAGCTTTAGAACAGAGGGGAGAGAGAGAGAGAGAGACAGAGAGACAGAGAGAGAGAGAGAGAGAGAGAGAGAGCACAGATCCCCGCCGGTTAGACTGACGGGATGAGTGGTGGACGCTGACGTCACCTCTCCTCCAGCATGTACGGCATACCAGATTATCAGTCAGCCAAAAAGAGTGTGGCGCGCTTTTGTGCGGCCATGGCCCACCGTCACACTGTCTGTCTCACACTCCCTGAGCTGTACGGCCCCTGGGGCCGGAGCAGCACGTTTTGGAAAGAGAATGAGAGAAAATATTCCTTTATATTCCTATATTCCTTTATTACCTGTTCATTCAAAAACCTGAACTTTCAAGATTTAATTTCAATAATCAAATAACACTGATTTCAGAATTGAGTAGTACAAAATTGTAAAAATTGAGAGTACAAAATAGTAAAAAGTAGTAACTTAAACGGACATTGAAATAAATGCTAGAAGCCAAATCTTGATGTATTTAGAAGAAGAACAATACGGTAAAATAGGTACCAAATAATAGTTTGGAGGTTTAAAATGAGTCCCAGACCCAGCTGCACTGGTTCCAGGGTTATTTGACGTTGGCATAGCTAGTGTTTAAACACTGCCCAAGACATGCTGATTCAATAGAATTATGAGAGCTCTATATCCATTAATATATTGAATGCATGCTTTTTCAGGATGGCATAAACTCCTGGTAGAAGAATATTACCCATGACATGAAAATCCTTTGCTCCCAGCCTACGCCACGCGTTGCACATAGTGCAAAAAACAGCCTTGAAAGTTAAACTTTAAACTGCTCTTTGGTGTTTCCTGTGATTACGCGCTCTAGTGAGCACCTTTAAAAATCCTGCCGTGATTAACTCTTATAATTTCATGTATGCACGGCGCTGTTCCCCCGGCTTTGGATGACATCGGCAGTACGCGCCTGTTTTTATCCGTAATCAGCATAGCGGAAATGTCCTCTGTGAATCATGTCCAAAGCGCTACTAAATGCCTGTGCACGGGGCGGCCCGGTGGAGCCAAAGCTATAACTCATCTCCACAGAAGCCTGCTGCAGCCAGCGCAGGATTAAGCCTGTTTCGGCAGATTTCTCGTAAAGCAAACGAGGTGAAGGACTGGAGGCTCGGGTTAAGTCATTGTTATGATAAGGGCGGAGCCTCAGACATTTCAGTCCTGTCAGAGAAGGATTGAACATGCAGGATGGCAGCAGAAACCTGCTCTAATTCAAACGGCAGCTGCCTTGAACTGACGCTTTTTCGTCAACGGCGACTGTAAATTAACAGGCAACCTCGGTTCCACTGCGCTGTCACTCATTATTCCGTCCCACGGAATAATGAGCAGGGGTTTTTGTTTCTTTCCCATTGTGGAGCAAATTTAAGAGCGATCTGATGAGCTACCTTTGTCAGCCACGGACAATGTGCTGTTGAAGTACTGCTCCTCCACGGCCCACGAGCTGTCGTTCAGTTTGTTGGAGATCCCACAGGAGCCCTGACAGTTCACTTTAATGGCTGCCAAAACAAGAGAGAAGAACACAGATTAATCCGGCATCCAGATTAAATATTAGCAAACATGTTAATAATAATGCTTCTCAAGCTTTTGCCCCGTCTCTTCTGTGGTTTACCAGTGTTTAATAATCACCAATAAATAATAACATCAGTTTATCTCCCTAAAGATCGACCGGATGTTAGTCAAACAGCATCTCTGAGGAGCCTCAGAAAGGTAGAATTACGACACCCTCCTTGATGAGATGATCGTCTGGGTCCCCGGAGGCACAGAGTACAAAACTCACCCTCAGATTAGGATTGATCGATATTCCAGGTACCTGACATTGGTCTGCTGTGTTATCAGTGCGTGGATGTCGTGTTTTATCAGTTCAAGAGTATTTACTAGGCAACATCATCTCAGGCTTGACGCTGTGATCCTCAGGTAATGATTGCAATAAGAAGCAGGTCATGTATTAAATCAGACGCCCAATAAATACACAGAGCCGTAAAGATAAAACCCAGCAGAGCCGTTTCTTTTCTGCTCCGTTATTGCTGTGTGGCGCTAAGGGGATTTGAAATTTTGGGTTTGTTTGGGTGACGTGAGACCAATGCTTTGATGCTAAAATGACGTGATGATAAATCATACTTTATTTTATACAAAAAGCCTTTAGGATTCCACTTTTTCAGTCACACGCACGAGAGTGCGAACAAAAAAACAACACTGAAATGGACAACGGAAACAACCCGTCTCTTGTATGTCACCCGTCAACAATCTCTCCGTTCATCTGTCTGTGAGGAAATGAAAACCCTCTGATAAAACACACACACACGCACGCACGCACACACACACACACGCGCGCGCGCACAGTGACAGAAGCCAGGGGATTAAACTGAAAGATGTCCCAGTCTGAGAATCATCTCAATATTTTGCTCGACAGACAGATTTTCAGAAACACAGACAGACAGACAGACATGAGGCAATAGTTGTTTTAGTTCTAACGTCACACCCGGAGTTTTCTCACATGCACATGAAGCAGAAACACTAAACTGTCAGAGCTAAACTAAGCATAAAAGAAAAAAAAAAAAGACATTTAATGCTTCAATAACGGTTTGAACACACTGATCTGGACCACAGATTTGGAGGTCCTTTGCAAGAGGAAAAACAGATAAAACTAAACCCCCCCAAAAAAATTTCTAAAACAAATATCACGGCAGGAAATTTTTCAACCGCAGGTTCATGTCCGTACTGGATCTACGGCTGGCGTACGCCCACCAACACACCCGCGCACACAATCACGCGGCGGCAGATGGTGTCGCTCTCCGCGGCGGCAGGGATGCTGGCACAGTTTGCAGAAAAGGGGAGGGAGGAAGCTCCTCTACCGGTAAAAATAAAACCTCAAATGTGCTGCTCGCTAAGCCATGCAGCGCCATGCAGCCCATTTCCATTCAGCTCATCTGAATTAAACCCGGCGTTCTTCACCCGCCTTGTTCAGGAAGACAGACACCTTTTCAACCACGATTTCTGGAGCCCTTCCGACAAATGCTATTCACGCGAGCGATATGGGGAGCTTGTGCGTTCCTGTGAGGAGACACTGCCTTTGCAGCTGTCTGCGTTGGGGAAAAGTGAAGAGCTCGGCCAGTGGAGGGTCAGGCCGGGGCAATCTGTTCCCCTCAGCAGCTGTAGCAGAGCTGAATAGTGAATAGTTGTCATGAGAGATGGACTGATTTGGCTCAGAGACTGGCTGTCTGAATAACAGGCTGGTCTCTACACGCACACGCACACGCACACACGCACACACACGCACACACGCACACACGCACACACACACAGAGCCACATGAAACCAGAGCAGGGATGATGATGTGGTCAGTATCAGAGAAACCATGAGCGCTGGACAAAAACTGCTTCAATTCTCAGCAAAAATTGCAACTTTCCTGAAATAAATAGCCGATTATTCTATACATTAATTGATGTCAGTGTCCTGAGCACGAATTGGCTACATTATGACGATATTTTCTTGGCTGCAGTTGATTTACGGGACATTTCTGGCGTACCACCACTGTACAAGTGGCTCACTGTGCACTGGCTAGTGATGACGGCAACGAGGCATTTACAGTGTTAAAGTCAAATTGCACATTATGATGAAAGAAGCTTTGGGGGTGACTGAATTACAATGGTCCCTCCTTTATTGCGGGGGTTACATTCTGAACCCCCCCCCGCAATAAACGAAATCCGCGAAATAGTGACCTTTTAATTTTTCACTGTTCAAATACAGTGGTCCCTCGTTCTCCTTCTGCGATCTCGCTGTTTCGGGGATTTTTTTTTATTTTTTTTTATGAGGTACTGTATTTTATTTCATTAAAGGCGGGTTTACACCACATGTGGTGCACCTCCGTCCGTCCGTCCGGACTGAGTTCTGCTGTCCGGCAATTGACGCCGGCTGCGTCCATGCTTTGCGATATGACCACTTTGTAGCTATGTAGATAAAAAACACATTAAACACTGCCAGCATTAATTTGAGTAATTTCAAATGAATGTACAGTGGCTCCTGTACTGTAATTTCAGTGAATAACCATTCACTCCTCTGAAATTGCTTTCCATGCCATGTCTTTTTTTTATATTATCCTTCTCAAAAGGGTGTGACACATCATAAATAATGGTATGGCTTTGTACTTTGATGACGAGTCTTTCTTCACCCTAGTCTAAAATGACTGCGAGATGACCCTCACAAGACTTTTATTTTGACAAATTCCCGGATGTTTTATTTTCTCGTCGCACCCGACTTCCTGTCCAGCACGCGATGCATTGAGCTTGACTACTGCGGCCCGCTACTCAAGAATTCCATGTTGTTATAATTATGGAGGTTTTTTAGTGTATAAACTGTGTGAGAATGTGGAAAATGTTAATGACCAGTTTGGGAAAGGTTTATAAAGAGTGAGAGGAGGGGTTGAGGTCACTATTTTGCGCATTTCGTTTATCACGGGGGGGGGTTCGGATGAGAATGAGGGACCACTGCACTCCTCCTTCTCTATCTACCAAACTGAAGATTCATTTCTTCCGTGGTGGCGCCCTACAGCCGTGTGGTTTTTCCCTTCCTTTAGCATGTCCAGCTCAACCTTTTCAGCAACGGTTAGCATCTTCCTCTGGCGCTTGGGTGTGGCGGCAGGTGCCGAAGGCCCTGGACGTTTAGTCGACATAAGGCTTGAAATAAATCCAACGTTCTGAATGAAAAAAAAATTGCCAAAACACTCCACCGTGCAGCGACACTACCGTGTTGGCCTACTGTTAACAGCGAGAGCGATCAGGAAGCAATATGAAAACTACAGTTGAAGAATGCAGGCCACGAAGTGCTGTACAGTACAGTAGGCTGATTCCGGACCAATCAAGACACAAAGCACAGCGCTTTGATGTTTACTGACCCAATCAGGATACAAAACACAGTGAGCTGAGTCACACAGTGGAATTCGGACATGGAATCATAGATGTAGAATTTAGATCTGCAGTACGTTGTCCAAAAAAACAAAAAAAAACCTCCGTGTAACAGCGGGACCGCAGAGGGTGAACTGCGATGTAGCGAGGGACCACTGTATCACAAGCCTGGTGACCTATCAGATCTGGTAGTAGAGCAGACTCTGAAGTTACCAGAACTACAGTAGAGGGAGTTGTGATCTGCTCTCTGGTCAGCTAGCATCCAGAAGAAACCACAGCTGAAGGCATGAATAGCATTCTAAGGCTAAAACGACTAGCTGGGCATTCTCTGATTCAGCTGCTCCCTGGAGGATTTTCCCAGCAGGCTGGCTTCGGTCCAGTCTCTGATGAGTGTGTCCGTAGGTGGAGACGCGCATGGTGCTACTACTCATTAGGTTTTACAATTAGACTGTGGGGGCAGGAGAGAAGGTGCAGTCGATACCGCTTCCAGATCTGGCTGCCTCGGCATGAATGGCTCCGCCGAATTTGGGCTCTCAGATGTGGGCTTGCAAAGAGCTTGTGGGTGACGGAGGGTGTGGGTGAGGAGTATAGATCTGTATTTCTAGAAGAGCGATATTTGATAGTAATGAAAAAAAAAAACACCTAAAAGGCTTTTGAGGCGTGTATGTAACAGTATTGCGATAAAAACTGACAAATCTCTTTTCTACTGCTTTCCTGAAAGGGAAAGGAAAAAGGGAACTTTAAAAAGAACAAGAATCTGGCAAGGATGCTGGCCTAAATGGGTTAATGCTCATTAAGATGTAGAGATTTTATTGTGCAGCCCCTCCATTATGGGTCACCTCCATATAGGAAAACTAAGAGTTTGAACCTAACATCGCATTTTTTCAGTAAAGTAATGATGAACGAGAAACATAGAGTCCTGTTTGGATTGGTTTACCTTCCCCGTAAAGGAATGCTGTCCTTCAGGGCATGTCTACCTGGGAAACGGACAGGAAATAACGCTCCACTTTGAAACACAGATAAAATTGAACAATCAGAGCCTGTTGCATCAGGGCAAGCTGGGAACTCTTGAGTGGTAGCAGGGGAAGCAGGCCAGATAATGACAGTTCCTTGTTTACAACAGTGAGAGCTGACGGCTGGAAGAACAAAGAGGCCTCGGTAGGTTTGTTTAACGTCCCAACTTTAACGGGAACGAAGCGGAATGAGGAGAACCTTGACCTCGAAACAGCAAAACGAAGAGCTGTTTTCCAGCAACTCGGATTTTTTTTTTTTTTTTTTCTGAAGTGGCTCAAGAAGACATTAAAAAAAGAAAACCTGAATGCTTCTTGAAATAATCAGCATTCCTCACATGCTCTTCCAGACTCTTCAGACAGATTCCTGTGAAAAGAAGCCACTCACAAAAGCAGGGTGACTTGCAAAAAATTAAAAAATAACATAAAATATTGCCACTATTCAAATTTTTTTTTGCTAATTGTGCTAATTTTGCCGGAGACAATTTTCTGCCATTTTGGACTAAATCTTAAAGCTGATTTCTTCTGGCAATGCTGAAGGTTACAACCTTGTGTCTACATGGAACACACAACCAAGCTGCTATTTCCGGTTTCTATTTTTCTGAACATCCGCCCCCCCACCTGCTCTCGAACGCCTCACGGTGAGACGTGTCAGTGGGTTTACCTGATCTCTTCATCTATTGCTCCTGACGGTAAAGGCAGCCCTGCAGCGGTGCAGAGCCCGGGCTGTGTGTTCAGACATGCACCGAGTCGTATTTCCACGCGGAAATGGCTGCACCGAGAGCAGCTGGAACGCTAATGCTCAAACACAAACATCTGAACAACATGAGACCCCTGTGTGAAAATGGCCGCAGGTGTCCGGATTCAGGGGTGAATTTAGCCAAAACTCAAATCTCTTCCTGCATTTATGGATTCTTTCTTCCAGGACCGCCAATCGGGCATCTCTCTTCGTAAGCAACTGCTCCAAATTCAGGAAGGAAATCACCAAAAGGCTGATTGGGGACGGTGATGGGGGGGGGTTCCATGGCAAACAGGAGCTGGTGTCAGCGGCTGCAGCTCCTGTTGCGATGGCAGACCAGTCCGCTCATGTGCAAGTCATCCCTGCAGATCAGTCAAATCGGTCGGTGTGACTTGCCGTTTCAAAAACCGGTCCTCGCTGCTCGACGGCAGACAAGCCTTGCGCACTTGGGTCGAGTCAGATAACGACGCGTGCGTGTGGGGGCGCCCGCCGCTCCCTGCACGCTGCGAGTCTGCATGCGAGCGTAAGAGGCTTACGCGCGCATTACTTACATCATAACAACGAGCAGATGTGCAAGCTGCTCTCTGAACGCAATCTCAGCCTCTCCGGTTCCCACAGTCGGAAGATTATTTCCGACAATTACCCACTAATCACGCCGTTCTCCCGGTTTTCTTTTCGATCGGTGCAAAAACGCTCCGCTGGCAAGCGGAGCAGCACCCGGGAGCTCCAGCTGCGGCCCCGGTCTCGCGGATGCTCGTCCCTCTGTTCCGTAGTCCAAGCAGACGAGACCGACATGCAGTACGTGGGCTGACTGATGGCCGACGGAGGAAAAGGCACGCTTCTCTGGCGGGCACGTGCGAGGATAAAAGGTGAGCTCCATTTTAAGAATACAGGGAAGGAGGACGACGTCAGGTGCTGACAAGGGAGAGAAAATGATGACTGAACGTTGAAAGTGCTTCTAAGAGCACACACACACACACACACATAAGCACATTTTCTGTATTTGGTACTGTAACACTGTAATAATTGGTCGCTTAACTGGAATTCAGTGTTACCAAGCCGGTCGCAAACTTTATACCTGCGACTCGGCTGATGTTCATCAGAAAAACAGATGAGTGGGCCATCATGCCCTCATGTAAATGCAGCTGGAGCTTTCTGAGTTGCGGTCAAGGTTCACCCACCAGGGAAGAAAAGCTGTCCAAACCCACTGTCCTGAGTGATGAGAGATGATCTATTTACCAGGAGGGTGTGCGCATAATCACATTTCTATCTTGGGTTTCTTAGCTGCTACAATTAACATCTTGTTCCACTTTTACACACTCCAAACACCCTCTCCGGCAGCTCCTTTTACATCGTTGGAAGTGGGACAGTTTTTTTTTTATAGAGAGGAAGAGGAGGGCAACAAGGGTGTGTCTGTGCTTTAACAAAAGGGGAGAGTGGGGATGAGCCCGAATCCTCTTATACTCAACCTAAATAACCAGCTGTGAGCTTTGGACGTTGACAGACAAGGAATGGACGTGATTAATTTGTCCGGGGGGGGAGCGAGATCATCTGATGTCAAGACAGACTTGGATCGATGCCTCCCCACCCACAGCGAAGGTTGAGCAGAGAGGACGGAGTCAATCTGAGTCACTCTTATTCACAGTGACGAATCGTGGCTCATGTTCCACTGTTTGGGACAAGGAAAAAGCGTGTAAAGTCCCTTTGTTCAGTCGTTCAGCAATCTCTTCTAATGACCAAGCCCGAAAGGCGAATGCACATTATGATTCAGATGTTTGTTTTCTGTTCACTCGCTTTAATTATGTATCTTTTATGGCTGGTGTTGATAATTCTATCTTATTGAAAGCGTGAAGCAAAATAAATCAAACAAAATGAATGGAATCGTATAGCATTTTGAAAGATGAGAGTAAACGTGCCCCAGCGAGGTGCCTGATTCAGAGGTCTAAAGAAACTGATGTGTGGTCTTTCATTCTCACGGAGTCTGACACCAAAGTGCAAACACCTTTTATCAGGATGTGTCACGTCTTTGGTTTGTCTCCCAGGTGGTGAATGATTCACTCTTCAGGCAATGATGTCGTCATTTAATCGGGCCCTAAAGTCTACACGCTCACACGGGGACCCCCCATCCCGGCCCCAAGCGTCAACAGGATCCGAACAAAATGCACTTCAATCAATTTCACCTTAACCTGCTCATCCAAAAAGCCACACCGCCGTTTCATTTTGGGGGCTGCAACATCTGTTTTTGACTGATTCCCAATGATGTAGCAACAAAACCACAGAGCCTGATGTCTAAAATACTTGAACCCGGCCTAAAATGTCCACTTTACAGCACTTTTTTTTATGTCCTTGAACTGTTTTGGAGCCAATCTGTCCACTAGCCTGAAGTAAGTAAAGATTGATAAAGTAGCAACACATGACTTTCTCTGCGTGTGTGTATGTGTGTGTGTGTTTACATTAGACGCATATTCGTGGCCAGTTTCATGTGAACGAGGCCGCCGCCTCTTGTTTACATAAGGCCGCTGGTTTTTATTACCGCAGCAGAGGATCGGGTTGCAGCGAGTGTTTGTGTTTGCGTTTTATTGAAAAGTAAACTGAGCTCCATTTCTGTCAGCAGAGACACACAAGAACGACAAATCCAAACACGCCAGAGACGTTATAGCGTCTGCACCCACAACAACGGCACATTAGACGGGCCGGGTGCGTGCGTCGGGTTAAAGGGACTTTCACTTGGTCGCTCGTTTCCTGTTGCACATCACCGCTCCAAAACCTCCCCATCTGAGCACGTTATTTACAAAAGGTCGAAGCCTTCAGCGGATTGTCAACGCGCGTGTACCCACGATGAGATGAAACGTCCACACGAGGTGAGGCCGGCGAGAACAGCTCCGGCATCGAATGAGGATACGTCAGGGGAACCTGACAGGCTGGTTCCACCTTCTGCCTCCAATCTGCGACCCACCCTTAAGGCTGTTTTCCGTGGGGCTCCAGTATCACAAAACCCATCGGTCTTCCAGTTTTCAACGGGCTTGTGGTGTATATTTAACGTGTGCGTAAGTGGATTATACGTGCGCTTTCACCCTGTGCACTGGTCCCGTCTTCATCGGGAAGGTGATCGATAGAAATGCCGTCTAATGGGTTCTACCATCAATAATAGAGTGAGGTGACGAAGTTGGCCTTTATAACAGCCAGAAGAGGAAAGTAGAAGAGAAAAAAGGAAACTGGCGAACCACAATAACTGTCAACTGACAGCCAAACTCGGGTAAATACACTTAAAGCAGCTGTTAAAAGCTGCACCCAGTCTCATCACACTCCAAAGATCTAACCGTTTGAAATAAACTGCTTCTTCAAGATGTAAATTCAAGTCGTTTTCAACTACTGTGAGCTCGTGCGGCTCGGTGTGACCCGGTCCCAGGGCGCCATTAACCTGCGGAAGCAGAGAGGCGTGGCAACGAAACCATGGAACCAGAATCATGTTTCCTAACTTCCCCTGTCTGATAACATGCTAATACACGTGCCTGCACACATTAACCGAGGCTGTGTCGCAATGGAATTCCAGGATGGACAGTCAACAACACGGCCAGGTGGATAATGACCAGCAACGCTCGTTTCCTACTGTAATGAATTTGGAAAGACGCTGAGCTGCAGGAAAAACAGTCACATTTCCTGACCGAGGGTCGCGTGTTACATGCGTCCACCCTGCTCTGATGTGTGTGAAGGTTAGAGGTCATCCCGTGCTTGTGGCAGCTGCGGTTCTCTCCAGTTTGGATGGTTCTGTTTACATTATTGGATGTTTCTTATTCTCCTTTTAAAAAAAAATGTGCCAGGTGAGCTTTTACCCCGGTTTCCCCATAACCCGGTAACAGCTTCCGTGATGGGATCGCGATCAAGAAAGGCAGGAAGTGACTACCCTGCTTTTGAACGGACCGGATTCCCGACACAACCACCTCGATGTTGTCTCCTCCTGAGGTGTGAAAGCCAGAAATTCCCGCGCATGCAGACAGCGGGGGCGCGCTTCCCTGCCCCGGCGCGCTTTAAGCCGGCTGATTAATGGAATCCTCGCTGGCTGAAGTGCAAAGAGGTGATGTCATTGGGCCCACAATGCAACGCTGGCATTTACAGTGCATTAACCGGCCCACTGATAGCCTGAGCTAAAGAATTACACTAGAGTACCTTCTCTGAACCCAAAGAGCAACCTTTAAGTGTATGAATAATGGCATTTGATATTCTAATACTGCATTTTTTTTTAAGCTTTTGTGGTCACATTTAGGAGTAGTAGGCAAGAATCTAGCTGAATTTGGGCTTCAGTCCCTCCTAAGTTTCAATTTACTCCAGACCAATGTTATAGGTGCATGTGTACACACATTGTTTCTATGTATTTTGCTTCATTCTTTGCTTCTTGATCCTCAGACGTGCATGTCTGCGTGTCACTGTGGCTGACACGTAACACCTAGCTGGCAAATGTGCTTGCACTGATGAAATGAAAAAAGCACCATGAAAAAGTGGTTTTAAAAGAGCAGAACAGAGAAAGGCAGCGTGACAGGTCAAGAACTGTGGTGTGCAGAGGTAAGTTTCGACAAAAATATGGCAAAACTGAAAACTATGCTAAACCATACAGCGTGCAGCAAAGGTGCAAAAGGAGATTTGTTTTTCTGCCCCTGCAATAATGTAAAATATGCAATTATCCTTTTTTGCAGAGTCCTCCAATAACGCTTGAGGCCACCATTTGGTAACATGGTTTGTTTGGTCTCGCTTTGTCTATAATGTGCAGAGGTGGGAACAACAACCACCACCCTGACGCTGCAGCACCTCTGCGCAGGTGTGACTTCTGGAGATTACAGAGAAAAGAAACAGAGCAGAGTGACAATGATCAGAGCGGAATCGGCGCCTGAGCTGGTTCAGAATCACTTTCACAGGCACCAAACAACTCTTTTCCTGGGTGTACGAAACTGAGCTGTGATTGCACGGCTAACCACCCGGCACTGGGACGTCACTGCGGTCCAAGAACAGGCAGCAGTGCACGTCATGACCTGGGTCTAATATACAAGCTAGCCACGTCTGCGTGACCGGACCATGTGACCTCTGAGCTCTGCTACATCCCCATTTACTGTAATATGACGATTGCTTAATTTATTTTTTCACTGTTTTATCCACTTAACCAACCGCCAATTGGGGGATCTTTAGGTGCTATTTCAAACCAAAGGGCTTTGTGTCAGTGGTGCTCGCCTGTCTGCCACCTGAGCTACAGCCGCCCCTTTGTTTTCATCCAGATTCCATTGCGAAACACACAGACCCTCCTGCACCCTCGGGCCATCCGCCATCTCTCCGCCCCGCCGTCCAATCACAATGGGACTTGGGTCCTTTGGTCACTTATTGACCTTGGAAGGTGCGACAACAGGGAAGTCACATGTCAAACATCGCTGCGCACCGTTAGCTCACATCTCCAAACCCCCACCTGTTCAGGCTGGAACACGCTGCACCTTCCCTGCCTTTCACTACCAACAGTCAGTCAGCAACAGTCACTTTAAAGAATGACGGAGGAACTGAACCCAAAACAGCTTCTGATGTCGTGGTTGAGACACAACTCAGAAGAGGAACTCTCTACTGTTACAAATCCCTTTGCCACCATCAAACCATGTTTATACCGTACACCTCCCAGCCTTAGAATGCCAAACTCCTGCGCCTATTATCATTCAGCATTCCCCCCCGAGATCGAGATCCACACAAAAGCTTCTTTGTATATCCCCATGGCAACTTCCCAGGTTGCTTCCCACCTTGTTCACCTATGTCAACGCACGGCCACCTCACATTTTCACGGTGAAAATCAGCAAAGGTGTTGAAAAACTTTGACTTGCGTTCTTGCCGTCCTTCACCCACAAGCAACCGTGACGCTTTGATAAACGCGAAACAATACATGGAAGTCAGAGGTTGTGAGAAGCAGGATGTGCCCGAGAACCGCCCTCCGTCAGGCTGGAGGGCGCAAACGTGCCGTGCCGTAGCCCTCCATCCACCTCTCATTTCTACTCTTCCTCGCGTCCGCGCGGAAGAAAAGTTTCTATCCATCGAGCTGCGCGCTTTCCTGCGCTTCACCGCGCGTAAAAAGCCGTCGGAGAAAAGCGTGAGAGGGGGGTTGGGGGGGGGTTTACCTTTGTACTGCAGCGAATTGCCGGTTCGTATCTTCACGGTTCCGCTTATGGACTCTCCCGGACCGTAAACAACCTTGTTGTTGGTAAAAGTGATGTCAAATTCTTGAAGCTTTCCCATGGCTCAGCCCCGCTGCTCCCTGTCGCTCTGTGGCACGGACAGATGCAGCGCGAGACGGCTCTCTCTCTCTCTCTCTCTCTCTCTCTCTCTCTCTCTCT
>BJFM01003503.1:34981-45692 GCA_016586285.1 Arothron firmamentum | reverse complement strand
AGACAGAAAAAGAAAACTCATTTGACAGTGAGTCCAGTCAACAATGATTGACTAGAAATTGCTGTAAGGTATCTCTTGTTCCTTTTATTTTTTTCAGCATTGTATAGCATTTACAATGTAACTATAATAAAACTTTTGATCAATAATTGATCCCAAATCAGTTGGTGTTTTCTTTTTAGACAGCATATAAAACATTATTCTACATGAATTCAGTACAATGGTTCAGTCCCTGATCATTCTCAAAAGTATAATAAATGCAGTGGGTTTTTTTTTTTGTCATTTTGTAAAAACAAGCTTTTGACATGGTTGTATTAACTACCATTCACAAGTTTTCAGAAATAGTGTTGGGCTCATGGTAGTCCACCGATCTCTGCCAAACCGATTTTCCAGTTTTCTTCATAAAACAAACCTTTATCACAGTAAATATCAGAGCTGCTACCAACAGGAATACCAGAAGAAACAGAAGTATTCCCCACACCTCCAGGCTCAGACTTTTCTTTGTTGCTGGCACTTCTGCTGGCAGTAAATTACTCAAAGCGAGCATGTAACCGAGAGCCCAGCCCACCGAGGCATCAGCTACCTGTAGGATTCAAAGCGAATAATGATTGACATGCCAAATCGACCAATTAAAATCAGTTTTTGTTTGATTTTTCAATCGAGATACAGTTCATACCTTCTTCTGGAAAGAAATGTGTTGGAATGTGGTTTCATCAAAGCTGTAGCCTCTCAACATGAGGATTTTCACAAACACAGAGACGGCACAGTAGTCCTGCAAACGAGCCTTGTCCTCTGGAGCAAGAAGCAGCATCTGATCAAAAACCAAGACTTTTGCATTAGCAGAACCCAACAATCCAATATATTTAGAATCATTTCTAAATTAGTGGCAAATGTCAGAGCATTATGGTATGAGCCGGGAGCCACAAATTCCAACAGTTTCATTTAAAATATTAAAGACATTATAGCAGATCTGTCATGTCACTATATGTTTCATGTAATGTGATGAGAATTCATTAAAACTTAAGTACACATAAGTGGTCTCCGACTAAATGTCCTAATACGAGAGCGTTAGTTTTAGTCATAAATTAAAAAAATATACAAATGAAGTATTAATATTACATCCCAAGGTATAAAATACACAGAAGTTGCCACTTAATTACATAAATAGTGAGAGACACAAGGGATCTTACTTCATTGTAAGTCATCCGGCACAGGGTTTTGGCAGCCTGCTCCAGTTGTGAAGGAGTGCTGACTTTGATCCCAGTGATCCGCTCCAGGAAGGAGTGAAGGTAGAAGAATGCAGAGAAAGCCTGTGACCACAGAAAGGGAAACAGAGTACAACATGACTTAAAGTGGAGAGAGAAGTCCATCATAATAATAAATCTGACTTCATCTGATCCAATCTGCCAGTCAATACAGCATTGTCGTGCAGGTGTGTCCAGTTGGTCTTACCACAAAGCCTCCAGTGACATTTGGCTGAAAGACGTTATCAAAGGAGCACTGGGAGAAAACGCAGACGTCAAAGGAAAAGATCTCAGACAGGTTGCCCACGCAGTGTTCGTAATGTCCACCACCGCGTACTGTCAGAGAGGACTGGGAGTTGTAGTTTTGTGCTTTGTATTTTTCTGAACACGGGGAATCAAAGACAGAGCTCATCTTTATGGTCGCGTTGTGATCCACAGGGTAGCAGGGATGAATGATGGAAGAAGAGTAATCCTGAGACTGACACAAAGAAAAGACTGTTAGAGTTGTTTTAATGCTAGCGCTACAGTTTACTTATACCTTTAATGCTAACACTAGATGATATTTGATAAAGAGGAAAGAATAAGGATACTGACAAGTTCTGTATTATTATTATTATTATTATTATTATTATTATTATTATTATTATTATTATTATTATTATTATTAGCATGTGTTACCTTTATTAAATGAGCCAGCAGTCTTGTGAGAACTTGGCCCTTGCCATAGCACAGGAAACTGTGTGTGTACACAGAGTACTCGTAACCATAGAGACGCAACCTTATCATGTCAGCGGTGTCCTCAATCGTATCCCGAGTCTCAAATGTGATCTGGGTGGACGCCCCTCCGAAATCAAGCGCTCCCACTGTGGGCCTACTGGGGCTAAACCAGCGTCCCACAAAACCATACTGCAAATAAATAATGAAGTCAGTGGTTAATGGGGAGTTTCCAGTCCATTTCCTCAAGTTCTTCAGGACCATTTTTTAAATTTTTTTTACAACATTGCTCGAAAACAACAGCAGATGTTGAACTTACAATTGAGGAGTCAAACCATCCAGCTCTCTGTTATTTTACTTGAGAAGGTCTATTAAGAAGTGACAAAATAACATATGTGTGTGTTTAAAGTGTGATCACAAACATCACAATAGACGGTACCTTTAAGAAGTTCTCCGAGAGATAGTTAACAGTGACCCAGCCGTACGCCCCTTCCTCTTGGCCGCTGAGCACTGATGCCCCTCGGTAGTCGAAAGGATACGACTGGATTTTCTGACTCACTTCTTGCAGAATCTGACGTGCTTGTTCTGGACTGGCGAGTCTGATGGGAAGAAATCAAACTACGACTCTTTTGCGCCAGTGCAGTGCTGAACATACAAAATGTTTTAAACATTCAGAGAGTTAGCTGGATCACATCACTACGACTCCATTAAAATGATATGCAAACTGCTTTATTTTCATATTCAGTTTGACATATCATGTTCATTTCACTATGCAAATATTCTATTTGGTCACACACACACACACACACACACACACACACACACACACACACACACACACACACACACACACACACACACACACACACACACACACACACACACACACACTCACTGCAGAAGCCTCATGCCGGCTGTTGCGCCCAGGTAAACGGGCGTGAGCTGGTGTTTCTCTTTGGGGATGTCCTTTACCGCCTGATCGAGACAGCCCTCCAAACATTGGCCCGCTGCTCCCCGCTGACCTGCATAGCTTGAGATTCCTCCTCCTGTTTAAGAGATTTCTGGTTGATCTGCCCCCATTTCACCTCATAGCTACAGAAATCAAGTATGAGTTTATTTTTTTTTTTAATGTTTTAATTTTTTTTTTTTTAATTTTAGTTCTAATGTGTGTATTTTTTTTTTTTTTTAATATATCATAATAGCAGGTATGTATAGGAACACCACAATGAGAGAAAACTGTTATTAGTTTTGGACAATGTTGCTCACAAATGCAAAAGTGCCATTTTCTCTTTTAAATTTGTTCCTTTAAAAATTCTAAATAACTGTTGGGATGAAATATTACTCATCCGTTAAAACATAGTTCATGTCGCTGTAAATGTGCTGTTGCTAAGGACACAGATGTGGATGAGAATCCCTTTTTTTTTTTTTTAACCCTTCCTAAGTGAGAACGTGGCGGTATTTACCTTTAACGTGACATTCACTGTGTTGAGTCACCACACCTGTCCCATTTTCCTTGTCAGCTGGCCACTTGTATATGAACAGAGAGGTGTGCGAAGATCCAGCATCCAAAACGATGCCGTACTACCGAGATAAGAAGCATTGAGGAGGATGGACATGGAAATGAGGACTTAAAAGCAGTGCAAGCGTTAAAAAAAAAAAAAAAAAGTCATTACAGTTTCCTTCTGGTGAAGTTGATCCTGTTACTGGCATTATATCGTCTAAACCACAGGTGTCAAACCGATTCCAGAACGGGCCGTGTGGCTGCAGGTTTTTGTTCCAACCAATCAAGCACACACAGTTTGACCCATCAGCTGTCTGAAGACTCAGATCAGTTGATTAAATGACTTCAGTCAGGTGTGCTGCTGCTTGGTTGCAGCCGCACGGCCCTTTGTGGAACCGGTCTGACATCCCTGGCTGCAATTCCCCACCTCAAAAGTTGAAGTTAAAGCAGCCAGATGTAGTCAAACAAATCTTGTTGGCTTGGAGTAATGTTTCTTAAAATTTAGATAAAACTTGCAAATTTTATCCCTCTTTAGTACTTTAATGTGTTTCTGTAGCGTCAAAATAAGAGAAAGAGAAAGAGAGGCAAATAAGTACTGTAGCCCTGATCACATATTTCATTTGGACTCACTTATAACAGGAAGACAAAACAATTACAATTATTTTTAAAAGGCTATGCAGAGTTGTTGGCAGTGTGCACAGCTTGGATTACATCACCTTAAAATACTTAACAGCCTGGCATCACGTTGCTCCAACAACACCTTAACAGAAGTTGTCTTACCATGAACCCTGGAGCCTGGTGGATGTCTTCAGTGGGGACAGTCAGGAGCAGGATGGCAGCCAGTGCAAGCAGCAGCAGCACGACCGGGAAAGCACGAGTGAAGTGATGAGCCATGAGGTGAAAGTGAGCAGTGAGCCCCCCTTCTCTGTGGCCGGGATGGAAATTTAAGCCTCGACTTAATAGCGCGGGGAGAAAAGTGGCTTCCCCGTGCACAGATGTTATCACAGCCTGCGTGTGATTCACGCGTCACCTCCTGCCTGCCTCGTGTTTTACATTTCACTTGAGCTGGCAGAGCCTGAATCTGAATTTATGTTCCTCCTCCGTGTGGTTGACCCCCCCCCTCCCCCTCCTCCCCCTTTGCTCAGTGAATGAAAGCAACTCCAAGGCTACTGGTGCTGTGGAGGGAAAAATGTTTTTATCTCAGCCAGAACTGCTGCTCATTTGCATTCCGGGCACTGTGCACAGCTAAACTTATGGAAGGTGGGGGGATGATGATGCACTCAGATTGCCATGGCGTATGGTGGCAGAGGTCCAGATTGTTGCACCCAAGAACTTAAAGGCTGGATGTTTTCGGTCCAGGAGGTGCATTTGCATCCGAATTGGTGCAGCTCAGTGTCTGACTTACAATTGTGGTCGTCATCTTCCAAAGTCTGAGCTTCAAAGTCTTTTTCTTTTCCCAGTCTATTTTTGATAAATTCCCCGTCAGAGGAGTGTCTATATTTAGCCGAATATGTGACGTTTTCACTTGCTTTATGTACATATTCATCATTCGTGTTACCATGTGTTTTAAAATTAATTAATTAATTATTATTATTTTGTGCGTCTGTCACGGAGTCTTTGCTCGACCTTGTAGGAGAAGTATTCAAAATCTATTTATGGTCTTATGTATCTGAGATGTTGAACTCAAAGCAGTTGCACATGAACCAGTGGAATTACCCCATTTTTTGGATTCTCTCAATACGCATTGAAGAGTCACCAAGACGTAAACACTGACACGGACACACAAAGTGTACGAATTTTCTAGGATGTCGCACGCTGACCTTGACCTCAATCGATTTAATCAAAATCCAAACTTTGAGACATGCATTTACATGAATGGCCACCAGGAAAGATGCCCTCGTTCTTGCCTGAAATTACTCATGCTTACTCGTCATAATTAGTATTGCTCTTACCCTGTGCAGCCATCTGTGACCCGCAGCGTACAAACAGCTTCCACTTGCCCTCATTTCCATGGCGATGACCCAGCACATATTAATCGTCTCATTAAACATTCTAACACAATAAAGTCAGGACCAAGGATCAATGGACCCAATTAACGATCCCATCTTATAATGTGACCCATCTTCTACATCGGACAGACCGTTATTATGCATGTTAGTATGCTTACTAAAAATAGCAACCATGATGAGGGTGGTGATGACAATGGCAATCATAAATGAGTACAGGATTGCAGCGACTTATTGGTCCCTGTTAGGGTGGCATTTTAAAAAGAAGAACTTGCTTCTATCCTGTCTTGGTGAAAAAAAAAAAAAGAAAATTCCCAAAAAATGACATGGTCTCATTAAAACACACGATGGCACATTTAAAAAGGACATACACACATAGTTTTTGGACCTAGTTTGAATGTTAAGTTGTTGTTTCATTGTTCTTTTTCTTGTTGAGGTTGGAATTATGTGTTGTTCAGTCTTTCCATTCTTTTCCATCAGCTCTTCAGAGTGGAACGGCCATTCATTCAAAATGATTTTCTTCAAACATGTTCAATAAATTATAACATGTAAGTGCATTCCTGAGTTTTACATTGGATGGTGCTAAAAATGCAGCACTTGCATACATAATTTACACATGGGACTGTAGAGGAAGGAAAATGATGTCAAATTGGAAAATATTAGTTCATATTTTATATAAGGACAGCAGAGAGGTGCAGCCGTCTTATCTCTTAGCCATGTGTGGAGGTTGAATGTTCTTCTTGTTCCTTACAAGGTTGTGTTCCTGGTTTTCACCCATGGACCCAAAACTAAATCACCCCTGGCTTTTCATGCTGTTTATCATTCAAAATTGAATGATTTCATTTAAATCTTAATATAACAAAAGCTATTGACACTAATGAAAAAAAAAAAAAAAAAATCACAATTAATGGCAAATAATATATTATGTAAAGAAAAATTAATCACAAGATTGGTAAGACATGGCACTTAAAGCATATTTTATTTACATTTGTATAAATATGATGGCTCAATGTAATGTCTTTATTGGAAAAGGTAAGAAAAAAAAGCATTTCTTCCCCTAAAGGGTAGTGTATCGGTGTGTAAATGCATGCTAATGTGTGTGTACAATTACACTTTTAAACATTCTCAGCTTCAGTCATGTTTCAAGCACAATTTTTTTCATCAATCATAACTACACCAAACCTATTTTGAACGACGGTTCATGTTGCTCAGGTGCTTTACAAGGCCCAGCGAACCGTACTTAGCAACAACAGGGATCCAAAAGCAAAGCACTGAAAGTAAACATGCAGAGGTCAGGGCGTGACTGAATTTAGAAAACTAGTCCTATTTCAACATATTGAAAAAAACAAAACAAAACATTACTTCATGTAAGATAAACTGAATGATACAATTTGTGCCCTCAACAATAGAACTCAAGAGCGATTTAGCAGAGATGTAGTAATTCTTGATAAATTAACAGCTTCGACCCCTCGGTATAAAGTGCTAGCAGTGTCAGACACTTGGGGGTTTTTTAAAAGCTCGTCTCTGAACAAGCAGCAGTGATTTCTCAGCTCCAGAATTTGGGAAACGGCCTGTTTTTGCAACTAACCAAGACCTGCTCACAAACTGAGCCGCACTTTCAATTCACTCGGGTTCCTTCGTGTAAAAGTTCACTGGCGCCATGACGGGAGGAAGTTTTACAGGAAAGAGCGAGCGTTGGTTGGGTGAAAAACTTGGCCCTTTGATGCAACCCCACTGGTGACTGGAAATGAGAAAGGCTGCCATGGCAGGAGAGAGGAAGAGGGCGTCCCCAAGTGTAACATGGCTTACGGCTGATCAACAAGCTTAACAGAACCGCACCGTCATCTGTTAATGTGTGAATTTCGGCCTTTAGATATTTAACTCTTGTTATAAATAGTACTAAAGTGTAACAACTTTCTTAGAAGAGTGCTTACCAAATAAAACAACATGCATTTCTCACGTTAGTACAAAAGTAAACAGGAAAGAGATAAAATACAGAATTTTGATACGTAACCTCCAAAATTACAGTCATGTTTCTTCATTCAGATGAAGGATAAAGCTCATATGCTTCACAACCACTGAGCTGTAAAGGTCAGTTCAGTACAGTAGGTATTTGCATTTCCACAAAAAGAACCTAACTTTGCAACAATTCATTTAATGCTTTTTATTTTGTATGTTCTAAGTTAGTTAGTAGTAAAGTATTATGTAACCAAGATGGAATGGTACATTATATTGCTTCACCTAGTTAATTTTAATTGAATTTTGTGATCTAAATTCCCAGGACGTCACACAAGCTACACTTTGTTGCATTGTGTTTGTTACACACTTTAATGCATTATGATGTCATTGTTGTTATTGTGTCTACTTAGCTATCGCTACCTGGTTTATAAATCTGAGGATAAAAAATGGAGGCCTGATTAGAAATGATCCCTCTAAAAACGACTGCCCTGTGCTGAACTGAGCTGAACCCCTGGGCGGAAACTCGGCTTTACTCATATCCCAGCGTGCACACACACACATGCATCCATCCTTAACGAGACAGTCTCCCGCATCGGTGCTCCCAGATCAAGAAAACATCATCTAAAAATCTGAAAAGTGTAAAAACACGCATTGTGCCTTAGAAAATGCTTGTAATCCACTAAAACCTACATTACAAGATGTTAAGAAAGAGATAGATATTAGTATCTTATCTAACTTTAATTGGAAGTGATAAGTCAAGAAAAGCAGTACTGACCAGTTACTAGACCAGGCTAAGCCCGCCTGGCTGAAGTTACACAGCCAGCCAGGAACTTTGAAAACCATTTACATCAAACATTAAGTAAATTTCTGTGAGTAAAACACAAAAAACAAGGCCAAACCAGTTTATAACATACAGAAGGAAAAGGTATATGTGTCAGATGGGTATCTATGTGCATGCTTAGGGACCCTACAAGCATCTAACAACACGTAATCCTGACCTTTTTAAATGTGCAAGTTCAGTGTTTCTCAGCCACTACATTTCCAAGCAGTTTTCCTCAAAATTGTTGCCTGCAGACCAGTGAAATGAAAGTTTTGTCCTCAACGGGGGGAAAAGGGGGACTTCCTTTTCCCCTCCTCGTCGCGTTTTCCTCTCTCCTTCAGAAGCGGATGTCGGCGTTCCCCCACTCTCTTTTACACCACAGTGCTGACAGATGGGTCAGACAGTTGGCCTGTGATATCAGTGGGTGGGTACTGCTGCAGAGGTAAGGACACATGGGAGGAAGGAAGAAGACAGCCATTTAACAGGGTGTCATGACAACAGTAGCATTGGGATAATTTGCTAACACTGGAAATATCCTTTTTTTTAAATGTATTTTTTTATCTTTAAGGGCACATGTGCCACATTGCTGCAGAAATTGAGAAGCATTAGGGGTCTCCGACCCCTCTCAGACACGTGTACATTTTTTTTTTTTTTTAATTAAATTAAATCAGTTTGGGTTCATTCTAATCAATTTGGTTGTCTGAGGTGGGTCGTTTGGGACTAAGTCATAAGATCCGGATGTTAGACAGCAGCACATTTGAATCGGTCCGTTCTACAGTGGTTCTAATCCTGCAAATGGTCACGAAGAACAGTTCCCCAGAGTTATTATTTATGCAGACTTCTCTAATTTTAGCACCTCTGCAGAAGATGAATTTTTGACTGATTTCAAAGTGTTGCTGTGCTGGATTACTTATGCTCGTTCCCCCATCCCACCATGCTTCTCTTTAAAGCAGACTGCGTTGAATTAAGGGCATTTACAGGATTTAAACAAGGTCCCAATTTCTTGCCGGTGTACCGTTGCTATGGCAACAGTGAATTTCCTTCTGCCAGTGTCTCTGAAATTTAATAACAGACATCAGGCAGCTGAGGCTGTTTGTTCTGCTTGGGAACTAATTATTTAAATACATACATACAATGACATAGAGCTTTATGTGGTGCAGTCTCATGATTTATGGAGTGCGGGGCATTTAATTTAAATATACCAATTGTGATGTAGATTCCTTGCACATTCATTGCAACTGTTTTTCTTTAAAAGCCTATTTATCATGATTCAGTGAATGCATCACAGATCAGCACAGGATTGCAATTGCGTTGTTTGCCTCAGTTTGTGTGCCTCTAGTTTCTTTTCTTTTTGTTTTTTTTGGGCTCATATCCACTTCAGCAGGATGTTAGAATTTAAGTGCCTCTCCTTTTATGCCATTACATTCAAGCTTCAGAAGCTCTTATGATGCAACTCACATGCGGACAGATGGCGGAATATCGGGCTGAAAATTCAAAAGTGCAGTTTTCTAAATAGAGCCAGATTCAGTGTTCCTCATCTTTGATTTGCAAGTTGCATCATGATGAGGCTTTCGGCCCCAGTTTGCATCTTCTCTTGCCTGGTACCTTCAGGGCTCTGCTGGGGTCACGTCGACCAGCAGAAGAGACACACTTCACTGACATCACAACCACAGTTAGTGCTACAAAACTTATTTTCAACTATGACGATACCGTATGACTTCTTAAACGTGGCTACAAAGATGATCTGCAATTATTCTATGGTCACTACAGCTATGACAGTCATTAGCATGCTAGCAGAGGGAGAGAGGAGTAGTGTGGCATGTGGGTGAGGGACACTGACACTCAAGTCCATTGATATCCATTAATATAAAAAAAAACAACAACACATTTATATAAAAGCAAAAATAATGCTCAAAAGACTGGGGATGACAAAACTTTCAGTTGGAGCATCTTTTGTATTTTTGAATCCTACGGCCCGTTTTTAGCCAAAGGTATGCCAACCTGCACATGGGCACATTAACCAGAATGAACTCACTCTTTGTATTTTCAAACAAAGCAGATTTCCTTGAGCAGAAGTGTTCAGGTTCAACGCAAAAATAAAATAATAATAATAAAAAAATATATATATACATGACTCAACAAAATCAAAAAGGAGAGAAAAGACAGAGTTCAAAATAAAAACAAAAGCACACAAAATCCTTTTAATTTTGAACCCTCTTTGCTTCCATTGGCCATATTTCCCCTGAGAGACACATTCAAAACACAACCTTAATACATCAGCCTGTCTGTGTAGGTGTCTGTGCTATCTCCAGAGAGAGTTTCATGCCAAATTTGGTGAGCGGCCAGCTATGTCTGGCTGTACAGCTGGGCCCAGATAATCACGGATCACTGGTTTGTCAGTGCACTCCATGTTTGCAGAGTACAGTCCCCCCCCCCCCAAAAAAACAAGCAGCCTAACACCCTCATTGTG
>BJFM01003503.1:16872-34908 GCA_016586285.1 Arothron firmamentum | reverse complement strand
CTCATTGTGCTGCAACAAAGGTGCAAAGCACAGATACAAAAACGGTGTTAAGAGTCATTCATTGAGATAGAATCGATTGTATTTGCGCCACAATGAGAGTCTGAAGCGTCTTGGGTTTTTACCTCACAAAAAAACAAGTCATGAAACCATACTAGAAGACTGCCTCCACCGGCTGAAAGAGGCATGCACAGTTTAGACCACAAGGACACTGAAGAATAAGCCAGAATTATGAGAAACAAAATATGACAAAGCAAAAAAACCAAAAACAAACGACAATTGATTAATAGAAACTGGATCACCGAACCAGACAAAATGAGAACATACAACGTCACTTTTTCGTTCCCGGGAGGACACACTTCAAATAGAAATGGCGAGACACCAGCACATGCTTTTCAGTCCAAAAGCAGAACCAGCCGTGGCTCAAACCCAAACACAACTGCGGGCAGGGTCGCTGCGAAGGAACAATGAGTTTACAAAGGGCAACCAATGCTGACGAGCAACCAGTCAAAACAGAAGACAAATACGCACACGGGACGTACACCACCACAACCATCAAGAATCAACGTCCAAACCAGAGGCAGGTAAGGAAGAGCAGCCCGTTACAAAGCACCACAGGTAAGACTGCTTGGCTTTTGTCGGCCCCCCTCCTCCAGAGGAACACAGCATTTATCCCAGAACCTAATCCTGGAGCACAAGCCCACACCTCGACCCCCTGGCCCTGACCTGAGCTCCTGCACTGATCACCTGCAGAGGACCTACGGTGGCTAAATGGCGATGGCTGATCGATGGCGGATGGACAGACAGGTGGCGGAGGCTGCTGTGATGGACGGAGTGGAAGATGGCGGCTCTCGGTTGGACATGGATATGTCGGTAGAGAGGACAGAGCAGGAGGAAAGAGAGGAGTAAAAGCCGAGACAGAGGAGAAGACAAGCAGAGGAAAAGAGAGGAATAAAGAAGGGAAGAGGCTGCTTCTCCGTCTTCTTACCGTGTCTTTGGAGGACCTACGTCTCTTGATGCTGGAGGCCAGGGAGGTACTGATGGACCTAAAAGAGGCTTTCTTTTTGGGGTCGGGCTCTGCTCTACCACTTTTCCTATCCTAAAATAAATATATGTAGAAAAATTATTTATGTTCTCTGGCTGGGGTGATAACCATGGAGTCAGTCTCACCCAGTCGTTTTTGTGTTTGTTTTCTTTTGCCAACAACACCACCACCACTGTCCACAAGCTCAATAAATGACCTTACTTTATTTTGTCTAAATAGAGGGAGGGTCCTTGTGAGAAGGGCCAAAGCATTTCGATATGTAAAATGCGCATAGAAGGAGAAAGGAAGAGATAAAGCCATGTGAGAGTGGAAATCATCTGTTTGGGCTGATATGAGATCGTCTGCCTAAGTTCTCTCTCCACGATGGCACAGTAGTGCTGACACATTCACCTGGTCCTTAGAAATGCATTGAAATGAGTGATGACTAGTAAAGATGTCAGTGGTTGTGATACCTACTTTAACCGTTTAACATATTCTGCCTGTAGCAGCCTCGTTGCCTGACAGTTGCAACATCACGAAGGCAATCTTAAATAAATGGAACGCCTGTAAGGCAGAATTCTGGACATTTAGACTTGTAATCTTAGGAAAAGAAAAAAAAAAATTGAAAGCGACATCAGTTTTGACCGTATTGTTAAAAAATTGTGGGCCAATTTGGTGCCCTCCCTCCGTTATACCATCAGAGTGCCCCACAGCTACTCTCAACACAATAATTCTGTGTTTGTGTGTAAAGAAAATAAAAACTCATATTAAGGTATTCTTACATCCTGAGTCTCTAGAGAGGAAGAGGGCTGCATAGGAGGAGAAAAGAAAAGTAAAATAAATGTCCATCCAATTATTATTACTTCAAAGAAGATCCATAAGCAAAAGCCAAAAAAACCAAAGAGGTAATGATTTAAAAAACAAACAAAAAAACACTAGCCAAGCTTACATTCACATCCAAAGCCAAGCAGGTAGAGAAGCTACAGTATCAAAAGCCACCGAAAAAAAGCATATCAAAGAAGAAAAACAACAATGACAAACTCAATAATCAAAGCCCATTTAAAGTCATTATACCTTAGAGGTATAATGGAAATTCACCCCACACCCAAGGGAATGGGATGGCGATGAAGTGCACTCGAAAGAAAAAAAGGGGTGCGACAGGGAAGACGCACCCCCCGCAGCTGCAAAATAAACAGTAAATCTCAAATAATGTTGGATTATAGGCTTAAAAGAAGCTACTAAAGAAAAATAGATGCTCGGCAATGAAGAAAAGAAAGATGAGCGAGTAGTTTCAGGGGGAAAGCCCTTTGAGTGGGCGGGCAGTGTGGTGTGAATTTCGACATGCCTGTACGCTCTCATGGATGGAGAGAGGGAGGGAACATAGAATAAGAAACACAAAACAAATAGCAAGACAAATACGTCTTGACCAGCACTGGCCTTGGAGTACATCCTTTTCATCAGGTCACATGACTAGGCACCATAAAAGCCCCACTGTATCATCTGTCACCTGGTCAGCCATTACATGTCTGCCCTCCCCCCTAAAGACATGACATCCAATGGTGGCACACACTGGCCTGAGGAATAAGATGAAGGCCAGCAAAGAATTGATGAGCGGACTTCTGCGTTTTTGTTTTTTTTTGGTGCTGCAATGATTATAAAACTTTATTCCTGCTGGAAAATGATGCGTTAGCAAGTGGGAATAGTCAGTCATATGAACAGAAGAGCCTGACTGCCATCTCAGTTTGGGGAAAAAAAATCAATGCCCAGGTGAGATCAGTTTTCCTCTTTTAACCTTTACATTCCCACATTTCTTACACGTGTCCATGTCTGGTCACTGCCGGGCCATGCACGGCGTGCTGGACCGTCAGATGGAGCGTGGAACGAGACTATCCGCTTGTTGCTTGTTCAAAACAGAGGCGAGCTTCCATAATCTTCGGAATTCATCGCCCTCGTCATTGACACCAGCACGATGGGGCTTTTCTCATAATATTTTCATCCCAGAACATGACAAAAGTTCGATTTTCCGGACCGTGCACTTCTGAATAACATCAGTTTGAGGGGGGAAGGAAGCTAAGCTGCGCAGCCCCTCAGTGATGCAGTGGTCAACACAATTTAAATAGTAATAATAATGACGGTTGAGTTATTTTGTCATGCTTGTCTGACTTGTGGTTCCAAATATAAGCCTGTACATCCATATTTATCCATATCAGTAATGTTAAATCTGAACCTGCAGGGGAAACAAATTACATAAGCAAATGCCAAACACACCACAAAATGGTCACGTTTTTGCCATAAAGAACCTCTGGCAAATGACTCACTGCCGTTTTACATGTAGTGTAAATATGACTTAATGTCATTTTGATTGTTTTAGGCTTTGTCGCTGGTCGTTTCAGGCAATTCCAGCTCACGCTGGCTCTTCAGTTGCTAAATGTTCTCCTGAGTTAATCAGCATTCATCAGCACTAGCTGCTGTTTTTAGCTGGAAACCAACAGCTGCCTGGCTTGAAAAGCAATTGCATCAGCGCGGCGAGACTTGTTATTGCCTCGATGCGGGGCAAAAACCTGATCTGTCTTATTTAGCGCACGAGTAAATGAAGATCACTTCGGATTTAAATGGCATCTCACACTCATCTTATGTGACGTGTTGTACCACGCTCAACTGGGCTAGGAATATAGAAATTTATGTTTGCATGTTGTTTGAACTCCACTACATCATTGCGGCTCTTTAAAGCTGGAATAGCTCGTGCATGCATTTCTAACACAAGTGTAAAGCACTGAAAAGCAGTAGTTGTTAGCTGTGCTTTAAGCTTTATTTATAGGGATTTTAAGCACTGACAGCGTGTAGAGATAATGTCGTCTTACAGCAGGGGTTGAGGTTAATCAGAAGTGCATGTTGTCTTAAGTTCCTTGTCTGTGTTTAGGGGCACAATTAACTTAAAACGCTAGCCTGTGGCAGGATAATGCAACACGTACAAGCAGTCGGTATAAAGTGAGATAGTGAGCTACACTAAGGAAGGAGGAGGCCACATAAACTGAGCTTGCGTTTCATATTGCGATGTGTTTGTGTTCTACATGACAAAGCTGTCATTCCTAATTTGGGAAAATGGTCATGGGAGTTGGGGTGGGTTGAATCATATAAGTTGTTTAATATCTGAATAATATCCAGAAGCAATTTCACACAGCACCAAACAGACTGTATTAGCTTGATTTGACATGACTTTTTGGGCTTGCATAAGATCCCACAACTACGGTTCCATTTGGGATGAGGGAGATTGTGCGCATCCGTTATTTTGGCTTGAGGGCTCACAGTGGAGGTCGATGAGCAAAGATGTGCAAGCGTGGGACGTCTTTGTTCAACAGTGCGGATAAATCAACATGATCATCGCTGACGTGATTATAGAACATGCTAATCCCCGGGCAGTTTAGTGTGTCCCTCTCCTTTCTCAGTGGTTCCCCTCTGCATGCATTTGCCTGCTGTACGCACCTCGGGAGCACACATCCACATGAGGACACTCAAGACAGGTACATATAGTCACCAGGCTGATGGCAGACACCGTCAGAAGGACACCTATGCGCTGACAAGCACCCGAGATCGAATACTATACCTTCTAGGGGCCCTGCTGAACAGAGTCAGCAGGGCCAAATACTGCACTGACTCAAGGCTGACAGAGTGTCAGCAGAAAAAGAGGGCCCTGTCAAACATTAATACTGTTGCTTCAGATGCCGGGGACCCCCATAAGGGCCCCCAAGCATTCAGGAATACGGAATGTTGAAGGGGAGCCTGAATATTCATTACGACCTGGTTTGATTGCATTGCGGGGAGGGTTTCCGTTGGTATATTTGCCCCAGTAACTGGTGATGTGTTACAGTCAGGGTATTTGTTTATGAACATTAAATAATATATGTGAGCTAATAGTAACATGTAAACAATACCCAAGTGCCTAATTCAATCACTTCAGTCGTTAATTATAATAATATAAATGTTGCCCATCATTGAATAGTTTAATTATTTGGCCAGTATTGTAAACATATTAAGTTATTACAACATTGAGTCATGTGAATAAATGTGATTTTATTGAACAATTTTGATACTGTATTTTTCCAGATACCAATTGTTTTTTTGGGTTTTTTGTATTGCTGAATGTTGTAAACTGTATGAGATGCAATTAGTCTTACATGTGATGTCTGCAGTATGGACAAGTGCAGACAGTGCACCTCAGCACCGTGCACTTAACAATTCTGCTGATTTAATTGAAAGTGCCGTTGCAGTCTGATGCCAGGGCAGCGATTTTAATCTTTATGCTCTATTTGTGTTCTTATATCCTGACTGCGGCAAAAAATCAGTGACGTCACCGGACAAGTAGCCAAATTGAAAATAATCATTACTACTTATTACTATAAATCATTTGTGTTTTCTTTCTTTTTGCTCTGCACGTGTTTTCCATGTCCACATCAACATACCTTAATTTTGGAAGTGCCACAGCAGCAGTTGAGAATATACAGCAGCATGCCATGGACATGGATGGGGACATTTTGGTTTAGATGTTGACCACGTTAGGGGATTGCGAAGCTCCTGATTTGATTGCTGTTCTAAGAGCAAGAGCTGACATGGAGGTGGATGTAGTTCTGCTACATAATTACATACTAATGAGGGTGTCCGTGCCACCGCTTGACTTCTAGGGGCCTCCTGACTCTCCTGCAGGCACACAGAAGACACATGGCCTCTGGGTAGTGTTAGGGACTAACTCAAGGGTGGCCACTGGCCCTTATAGGGTTTATTGAGATTCTTGTGGTTACGTGCCTGTCTGGCCACCACAGATCTGCAAAATTTAAAGCTATTAAAGACGTTGACAGGTAAAAAAAAATGTGAACCCCGCCAAATCATAGCCCAGACCCTTCCACCCTGGATGTGAGCAGGTTGAGGGGATCGATCCTACCTGCAGGTTCTTCCTCCAGACGTTGACGGCCGCAAAGGCCAGCTGCATCTGCTTCCTGCGGGCGTCTTTATGGCGTTTGTAGGCGATTTCGATAAAGATGAGGAAGATCCCTGCCGCTATGCCTCCAGCCACCAGCATGAAGACCCCTGTTACCAAAAAAAGACAGGACAGACAGACACAGAAGAGAGGTGGAGATGTAAGCTACAACCATCTGCAGCTCTGCCGCCTCCACCGAGCGTGAGCGCATCTCTGTCTCGCTCAGTGGCCGCACCTCCTTTTTAAATCAGCTCCTACGACGGCTGTAAACCAGACTTATTTGCAGACCACAACTGCACAAAGCCACAGCACAAGAGACCGCACGGCACAGAGCACCCAGGCGGACATTAAGACATCGATTAATAGAAAGGTATTGGACAAAAAAGTGCTACAGTACCTTACCACTGCAGTTTTTGTCCAATCACTTTTAAACGCACTCTCCGCGCGACAAGGACCATACCTGCCATGTTTTCAAAGGTGAGTGTGGCTGGGGCATTGCTCCTCGAGTCACACTCCTGGTATCTCACCCAGGTTTTATCTAGGTCTTCCATGAATCCATTCTCATGAGAACTGCAAGGGGTCGGGGGTGGTGGGGAGAAATGTAACAAAGTTAATAAAAGAGGCAAACGATGGAAAGAGCTGAGCCGTTCACCCCCGAGATTACAACAGACACGGAGTTGGAACAGCAGCGCAAGTGACAGACGGACACACGTGACATAGACAAACAGATAGCAAGGGAAGGGAGAAGGGAAGATATAAACAGAGATATGACACTAGGCAATGTACTGGATGGCTGTTAAAGGTCAATAGGTGACCGGGGAATCATATCGATAAGAAATAAAAGATTCATACGAGTAATGCAGCTTTGGCTGGGACAGACCTGAGAATGGCCAGGGACACATTCTGTTTCCAGGGGCTGTCCTTGCGCATGCCTATGCCAAAGCCCGAACGGAAAAACAGCTCTCCCGTGGTCACCAGGTCGCACTTCTGCGAGGCTTCAAACTCCAGCACCGCAGAGTCCCAGATGAAAGCATGCAGTTTGCTGTGGGGGGGGAGGGGAGGAGGAGGAGGAGGAGGAGGAGGAGGAGGAGGGGAAGGAGGGGGTTACGGTGCAACAGTACAATGATTTACATACACATTAACGGCTCCCAGCCCTCTTTCTCGCACACCACAGCATGTGTGTCGTTCGGCGTTTACCAGCACTCCCTGCTTATGGCCAAATGAAATCCAACGCCAGATGGGTGAGGACGTGTCCCCCATTGGCGTCCCCCCATCTCACCATCTCAGTGATGTCCGTCCGGACGCAACCTGAAAAAGTGTGCTCCTCGACTCAGCGTTAGCTCAACCTCACACTGGTGTCAGTCTTGTCGACACATCCACATTTATCCCTGGACGCCGCTGTTGTCTTGGTGATGGACCTGGATCAGAGCGGAAGCTGCAGTAAAGCCTACCGCTTCCATCTGGTCCCACGGCCCGTGCCCGCCCGACCCGTAACCGCATCAATCTGACTGGAATGACCCTGGTCTGTGTGTTCAGGCGAGAGGCGCTCTGGTCAGCCCTATCTGACCATGACTCACTTGTCACGCACAGCCTGGATAGCCTCGGCGGCACTCTCATAGTTGTGCTTCTCCATGTGGCGGTACATGGTGCTAAGCTCCACTTGCCGCCGGAAGTAGATGTCCACAGAGCTCTGTTTCACTGTGGCATAGATGAACTTGTCTGATGGGTTTCTCAGCTGTAAAAGCAGATGGGAACAAGACACTTTTAAAGCTAAACGCGTAACAGATAGATGATTTATCTCATTTCATACAGTAAGTTTAGAACTATAGCGTCCTCCTGCACGCACCCTCGGGTCATTGATGCCGGTGATGCGCTCCTCAGGCCGGTCCAACACCAGGAAGGCAGCCAGGTTGGCAGTGTAGGAAGCCACAATGATCATAGCGAATCCAGCCCACACCATTCCCAGAATTCTTGCTGAGAAGCTGCGAGGCGCACCTTTGTGGACAGCAAGCATTGAAATTCAAAATTCTTCCAGTAACTTCCAATGCATTAGGTTAACTTAAAAACTCTCTAGATTCGAGTAAAAGCAGCATTTGATGTTGGTAAAACCTTTATCTAAACAAAAACACAGATAGTGAGGCATTAACAGCCCAAAAAGCAGACTGAAGCACACACAACAAATGCCTTGCTCCTCTCCATCGCCATGTTATTTTCATCAGTATTTCGTTGCGACCACTGATTCCGAGCATCAGTTCCACTTTGTATTGAGCGACCCCCCACTGTCAACCGTCAGTTACGTAGTTTACACCTCCAACAACTGAAAGATTCCTGATCGTGCAGCATAGTACGAAGTGCACAACTGCGTAACTGGCTTTGATATTTGTGTCAAGCCAACTTGGCATTAAAGAGAAACAGGAAAAAAAAAAAAGCTAACTGAAAAGACAGAAGAAACCGTGGTAACGCCTGTCTTGAGAAAGTGACAAGAAAGGAAAGAAATTAATGTCAACCTCAAAGAAAAACATGACACAGAAACAATGTTTGGGGCTAGAAAAGCTTTGATGTTTACCTTGTCGCTACTGCAAATGTGCGCGGAGACCAAACTACTTGATGGCAATCAAGCTAAGCTGTGTGGAACATATACTACCTATACGTGACTTGGAGATGTTCTGGTCTCACCTTCTCCTATTCCAGAGTTCAGCAGGACTCCCCAAGAGAACCACATTGCAGATGACAAGGTGAGGGCATCCTCTTCTTCCTCTTCGCTGTTTACTTTAAATCTTCCAAATGGGCTGAAGGGAAACATCAGGAGGTTGCAGGACATTAAGTGAGGATGTGTCTGTCATTTATTAAACAAGAAAACCTTGGCATCCCCGGGCAAGGAGAGGAATTAAAAACCAAGCAAGCAAAGAAAGAAGGACGCAAATTCTGAAGGAAAGCATGTGACATTAAGGTGGGATGGGTGTAGTCGATCTTCACCTTTGTCTGCCTCGGTGTCCACACTGAGGGAAGATCTGCAAGTGTGCAGAAGTGCATGTACACGCAGGAATAAAATAAAAACAATACATTCACTCATCGGAGAAAACACACACACACACACACACACACACACACTGATCGGGACACATGCACACAAACAATGATCACCCTTGTACCTGAACCGGTCTAGTAGGTAAAGCATCACCGCCACCACATGCACCGAAAGACCCACCAGCAACCACAGCGTGCTCTGGAACGGCTGCATGAACGAGTCCAGTGTGCTGCGAGGGATTTCCTGCAATCATCACACCGTTCATTTTAGACCATTTACTACACTTTTACATACAAACGATAAAAAGAAAATTGCGTATCAAGCCATTAGTTTCAATACACTCTCAGCTTTACCACCGTTGCCCCATTTCTGCAAATGCATTTTGCCGTTCTTGTTCAGTCGCAATTACTGTGACCTCAGAGAGGAAACGCTTGACAGGGCTTGGGATAGATAAAGAATATGTGCTTATCTCTGTGTGTGTGCGTGGTTGAAAGAGTATCAAGTGCTGCAAAGGTGGATACTTACCTTTTTGACAAGGATGGTGAGGCCCTGATATTTAAAAGGTTTCGAGAATTCAATGTACTGAGCTCGTTCGTTGTTTATCGTCAACGGGGCCACGATCATGTCGGCCAGGCCTCCCAGGAGCTCTCCCATCATGCCATTCCACTCTTTCTTGTTACTGTTGTTTACCTGAAGTCGCAAAATAAACAAGGTGCCATTGAGAATCAATCTCTGTTGCTCTATTTAAGGGAGGCTCAAAGACGATGCACTAACATTGTGCTTGTGAATGTGATAAATATACACAGAAAATAAAGTGTTGCACACTGTTACAAAATGAGTGATCAAGACTTGCAGCATTTTACTAATTTAAAGAAATCCTTTATTTAATTATCTGAGATCAGTCAGATACGTCAGAACAAACCTGATGGTCAAGCCAGAAACTGTGAAAATACTAATTCAGTAGAACTATGAAGAACATAAACGAGTTTCCTCTCTCTAAGGCAACTCTGGAATCAACTGGATTAAATGAAATCAGTGGTGCCTAATATAACTAATGCGAGTATGAAACGAACCCGTTCTTGTGTTCCAAATTTCCCATCAGCCACCAGGTGCACCTCATAGGTGAAGTTCATGGTCATAGCCAACTTGATCAGAAGGTCGATGCAGAATCCGTAGCAGCACTGAGGTACAATTGGCCGACCTGTGACAAAAGTGTGATGTAAAGAACTGACAAAAGACATTTATTTTAAATGGTAAACTAGGCTACATGCAGATATATAGACACACTTAATGTAGTGAGTGCATCTCTGAAGGTATGTGGGCTGTGCAGTAAACACTGATGGGGTACCTGGTATCGTCTCATTGGGCCCAGTGCAGATAACCTTTTTAATTAAGACTCCATTTAATGTCATCTCCTCCTTGCATGTCCCATCTGGCATAGTGGGTTTCACGTAAACAAACGGCTCCTGGTGGATCGTCACTATCTACAACAGACGGGACAGAGAGCTGTTTGCCATGTCGAAGCCGGATCTGCCGCGATCCCGAAGGGAGCGGAACGGCTGAAAGACGCGGCGTTAGTGCTGCCTGCGCGAGCACTGGCTGAGTCCATTTTCCCTCTGAGCTGCAAATATCCGTGCCCCATCCAGCTTTAGAAAGGGCCCGCACCTTCAAACGAGTGGACATCTGGAAGCCCTGCGGTTTCTCGGTTTCTCCTCCGGGCCAGATGATCTTTCGCTGGTTGTTCATCACCACCTGCGGCCGCGCAACACACACACACACACACACACACACACACACACACACACACACACACACACACACACACGCAGACACAGAATTGCAGGTGAGTGTTGACAGAAGGCTGGCTGAAGGTGAGGCACCAACACTGCAGGTGAGCATTGCTAATGACTCAGCTTTGTACAATCACAGGTCAGCGGTTCTTCTATTTATTCCACTAACCCCTCCGACTTTTAAAGAGATGGTTATCATATTATCGTACTACTGAACTGCATGTGCAACGTTAATAAAAGGCAATCTTGTCAAAGCAACGAGCAGGTGCAGCTAATTATTCTCACCTGTGTTCCATTGTATATGCCCACTTGAATGAGTCGGCTCTTCTGGTAGTTCAGGATGCTGTAGTGGGCGTACTTCCTGTCGCCGTCGTCGTTGAACTCCACGCGTCCCGTCAGGCCCTCTGGGTATTTCGATGACATCAGGACCCTGTCAGAAGTGATTGAAGTGACCTTTAATGTGTGATGAGCACACGGCCGATAGGCGCATCGGAGTTACGCTGACTGAAATTAAACAGGGGTAAGATGCTCCCGTCATCACATTTATCAAACTTGAAGTACAAACTTATAACTATTTTATGTGAATTAAACTTAGTTTTTTCTACATTTTTTTCCTTTTCACTTACCGCTTAAAGAGCGGCCCTGTTTTCCAGATGTTGGTGTTGCCCACGCATCCCCGGGGGGGTTCCGTGATGTTCTCCTTCTCAAAGAGCTCTTGGATGGACTGAGCCACGACAGCTACTGCATCATTGATGTGGGCTGACTCATTCTTGCCGTTGATGAGCTGGAGGCCAATCAGACCTGAGACGGGGCCCAAAACAAACAAGCGTCAGCCATCCGCAGCAGTTCAAGATTCGCCAGGATCCTTTTGCAATACACAAAGTGGATCAGAACTTATAGGGCGTCCAGTTTAGACATCCTGAATGAAGGTCAGACATCAGCTGCACGGTCCGTCCTCACTGCCTGTTCATCCCACCAAAGAAATACAACTTGGCAAAGGTGTCTGATTTGTGCCGTTGAAGAAACCAGGCAAGAGCGAACGGATCGTTTCTCTGATGTTGTAACTACTGACCTCAATTACAGCATGTGTAAAGAGTCCCTTGAAGTTGGATTTAAGATCCTATTAAGTTTAGGACAAGCAAAGCTGCATTTGTGCCAGGAATAAAATAAAATAAAATACACAAATAAAAATGTAAAAGAAAAAATAAATAAATAAAAAAAAAGTTTAAAAAAAAGTACATTTGAACACAAGCATTAATCCAACTTCAGCTAAGTTTACTGATTGCAACCGGGTCCGTCAGTCTTGGGAGGTGGATGAAACTGGACATAGACAGGACAGCAGACGCTCTGCGGGGACTGGTTGTGCGTACGGTGCAGAAAGACACTTGACGTTTGTGAGCACAAAGTGAGCAAATATTGTGAGAGACTTGTGAGGAAAATCGGTTTTATCTTACCATTCTATCAGTTATCTGTCGCAAAAATCTTCCTTTCTAATTCATTAGAATCCAGGGCATTAACACGACACATTAGCACAGTGCATTCACCTTCATCCAACACATATATATTTAATTGTGTACTGCAGTTACACAGCACATTTAAACCTTTAAACACACACTGCTTAAACGTTTAAATGCCCAACACACCACATGCATTTCCAGCAAATTATGACTGTTAGATTGTTAATCCCTCTAATCTGTGTGTGTGTGTGTGTGTGTGTGTGTTAGTTATCAGCCTGTGATTTAAACCAGAGGGGGTTAACTCATGTACGCCCACTGGCCACCGAGTGAACCTACCGTCTGGCGCCTCACTCAGGGCTTTACCCGACATCTCTCGCTCGCCCACCAGCCACACGTAGCCAGAGCCCGTCATGTTGAGGAAGCGGGCAGCCTTGTACACCGCGGCGGCGTCTTCCTCACTGAAAATTTTCGTGGTGAAGAGAGAAAATCTCACAGACGTGCTTACTAATAAATATTACCGCCTTCTGATATTTTTCAAAGCAAATTTCATAGAAAGCAGGTGGATTAGCATATTTTTTTTTTTGAAAATTCACTAGTGGGTTATCCTGTAGCAGCAGCAGCGGTGTGTGTGAGGTCTGTCCTACCTGGCGGACAGGATGATCACTCGGGCCTCCAGCTCTTTTGCCTCCAGCAGCAGGGCAGTTAAGTTAGTCTCCTGGCTGAACTGGAGGACTTTCTCTGCCTGTGATCGGGGCATAAGAAAGGTCAAGCCGGCTACTCTTCCCTCCCTCAGACACAGCGCCGCCTCTTTACCTCCTTGGTTTGAGTTTGGACGATTCTTTTTTTTAAATTTTTTTTGAACAGTCAGAGATTAAAAGGAAAACGATCCAGGGGAACCGGCTGAACTAAAAGATTAAAAAGCTTGAAGGGGGAAAAAAAAAAAAAGTCTTTGCATTTGTTTGCATGCAAACTGAGGGTTATCAAGGCTCCAAAGAAGGACGTGCATGTGTTAGGTAAGGGGGAAGAAGAAGAAGGTCAATGCAACCAGTAACGAAAAAACAAGTGAGGAGGTGAGGGGGGTGTTTTCCCCCAACAAAAAAAAAGCTGCTGAAAACTGGGAAAGTGCTACAAAACAGGAGGAAGTAGCATCCGGGAAACGGTTTCGCTCCGCACTACCGGTTCTCCGCAAAGGAATGAACTTGCAAACTCTTTTTGTATGTGTGTGTTCTGAGGACATGCATTCCTTTATTGAAGGAGAAAATGAAAATGATAAAAAGCCGGGCGCTGTTCACTGAGTTCCTTTTTTTTTTTTTTTTTTGAGAATGACAAAAAAATTATAGATTTTTCAAAACAAAACCATTCTTTATTTAAATCATAGGAAAAAAATCTCAACGTAAAAAATTAAAGAAAAACACGTGCTACCAAGAGAAGGGGGACATTTCTGGGTCGGCTGGTGACTGGTTTGGGCTGGTTTCTAGTTGCTACGTTTGGAAAGTTGGTGGGCGGCGTGCATTGACCATGCAAATATACCTTAGGTCCTCGCTTGTTGTCATAGGACAGTTGGTCGAGGTTTTCATAGTTCCTTTTTTTATTCTGATGAGTAATGTGCACAGAGAAAATATGCAGACATAGAAAAATATTATAAACAGTTGAAAATGGAGGGCAATAAAGCATTCCAACAAATCTCCACTTCTTCTTTTTTTTTTTTTTTTCAAATTGGGATCTTTAACATCAGGGCTTGCAAAGAACATCAGAGCTGATTAATGAAGACAAAATCAAATCAATACAAAATGCTTTGAAACATACACACAATAGAATTTCAAAGCGTTTTCTGTAAAGCAAGGTGTTAAATACGCAAAAAAAGATACAACGAATCGAACACTTGGTAGAGGCAAGTCAGCTTTTCTACTGGCTTGTTCTGGACTGCAAAAAGATGTGTTTTATTAGCCAGTTTGAAGAACAAGTAACTATAACCCCACACTCATTTCTAACTTCCAGATAGAATGAGTTCTTGTATCATGCGCAGCAGTGCTCATCGGCTCGCATGTGCTAACACTGCTCACAACAACAGCCTTGGTAGCAGCATGCCTCCACACAGTCGACTTTTCAACAGAGCCGACACAGTTCCAACACCCAACTGCCTGTTAACACCTTCAAACACCTCACCTGCAGCTATGGCACCTGTCACATCCGCCTAGCCGATGACACTGACCAGTGAACAGAAAGATGACTGTGTGAGATCATCTATAAGAGTTTTAAATTTCAGAATTTGTTTCTGTCGGTTCTATAATGTCAATCTCCACCCCTACGCGATCCATGGAAACAAAGCAGACGAAACACACTTCTCAGCTTAATTGATGCTATAGCACAGAATGGTCGTTTTTATACATGCTTTAGCGCTGGAGCTGTCACTATTATATAAGTGCAGTTGAGCTTTATGTTCTGCGTGCGGAGTACCACGATAGTCCTGCCTAAGACATGGAACCATTTTGCAGAAAAACAACCACATCTTTCTGCTTCGCAGGATTTTCGTCACAGCTGCCTGGCTAATAATGGACACACTTCAGTGCACTCCTGGCTCCATTTGCTTCCCTTCAATAAGTCCACGCTGACCGTGCATCTGTCTTCCATTCACAAGTGAAAGCCTTCAAGACCTTGTACACAACTGTCCTTTTGCTGTAAACACAATTTATTGCAATGATGACAATGCAAACAATTAGCAGTACCCACTCTAAATGTCCCTTATACAAGATATAAGATTCATTTATTATGGCACTTCAAGCAATCTGAATGTTATCACATAGTAATAGCTTAAGTAACCTTTAGGAATGTCTGCTACTAAAATTCACCATCGTGAAAAGCTATCCTTTGTTTTTCCTCAAGAGATTTTGCCCGCACTATTTTTATATCCTCCGCCAGGAATTAATATTTCATTTTGCGCTGGCCACATTTGCATTTCAAGTCCACCGTGTCCAGAGCCTCTTTGCTGCTGGTGACAGTGATCCCCTGTGAACGTGTGACCCAGCTAACAACGTGCCATAAAACTGCAGTGTGTACACATTTGCAGCGCATGCAGCGCGGCAGGGTGAATAGCAAGGGCAGCACCTCTTTCTCTTTTAATCAGAGCACGATGGGAAGAGGCTGCAGTGTGTCGTGCACAAACTCCTTCGCCTCTCACCTAAATATTTGAAGTTGTTCGACGAAATGTCTGCGCAGGAGCGCTTCCAGGACTCAAGTTTAATTTCTTTTCTTAGAGGTCCTCTTTGGATGGGACAATAAAAATAAGTTGAAAAAATATCCAAGGCACTCTCTGTCAGTTAAATAGCCTTTATTGCTTTGGTTTGGTCATATATAAACCTCTTTTAAAAACTCCTTAGCCTAACAATTAGGATAAGAGTTTTAAACAAAGAACGGTATGTGACATGGTGGCCTGTTGTATCATGTGCTGGGCTGGTTTTGGGGAAATGGTTAAGACAATGTATTTAACAAATTTCTTCCTTAAATATGTACTTAGGTGATGTTCCGATTCAAGGAAAGGCGCTACAATAACACTTCTTTCCAGAAAGCACACACCAGAGCAAAACAGGGCATCACTTTTACAATGAAACCCATCCAAACCACCAAAAAAAAAAAAAAAAGACAAACAAAAAACCAGACCAATAATTGTTACTAGCTGTAGTACCGAAGCAGAGCAATGCAAGAGAATCATAAGACAAAATTAAAGGTGTCATTGAAAGTGGTCATGAGCTCAACCAGATTTTTCCTGAACCTCCTCTGGTCAGCTTTCGAAGGCGTCCCACACTACAAGACAAGTTGGTCCTATAGTCAGATGGCCAACAAACATGATTGGGATCCAAGCCCAGAGGGTCTTATAAACGCAAGGATTGTAATCATTTTAGCACATGTAACACAGGCCAGGACTTTTTTTCAATGTTGAGTTTCCAAATGTGAAATTTTCGGTGTAGGAAGAACAAAACGATGCTTGCAAGACAGACGGGCTGAACGTCAATACAGAATCGGCACGGGCAACACGAGCTATTCAATGGTGAGAAACTACATGGAACATCACAAACAGTTACCCTGCTTCTATACAGGTCTGTGGGATTGACCACCATTTCCTATAAGAAAAGAAGACAGGCAAAGACCAGAGAGAAACCTTCTGGATCCACAAGCAGCAGGCTACCAAACACCCAGGCCTGGAGAAGAAAGTAATTTTAGTGTCTTCCTATGATGTTTGGTTCTCCGCCCATCATCCTTTACATTTGTTTCTGTTCTAGCGAAGGTGTGTAGCACGTATGACTTCTTTAAAGGATGACCAAGCCATATCAATAAAGCTTTTTAACTGACAGATAGTGCCTTTTGATATTTTTTCAACTTATTTTAAGTTGTTATTACATTCATATATACATTCAGCTGTATGATATCGACATCATAACATGAGCAATTAAAGCGATGGTAGAATGAACTTTGTAGTATCAGCCGTGCTTCTAAAAGTTTCCAAAAGAAAGTCAACCATTAGAAGCTAGTGTTTTCACAATGGAGCATATTTGGAAGTTAACTTAAACATTTTCTTCCTCATTTTCATAAAACAGCTATGGAAATATGTGTTTCATGCTTTAAACATCACTGTGACTTGAAAGGCCCGATAATAGCTGAACAGGTAAAGATGCACTTAAATAGATTCATTTTATTCAAGTTTGAATGTATACTTTAATGACCTGTGTGGTCCACATGTGTGGTGCAGTTCATGGCCTGGCCTAAAATTGTATGTATGTAAAGAAGAAGCCAGCAACAAATAGACAAAGTAACCATCATGATCGGTGCAAGAATGAGACTAATCAAGATTTAACTGAAAGCCAGAACTTCTGCTGTGTAAGAGTTACAGTCTGGGGCAAAAATGCGAGCCTCTTTTGCTATGACTGACGAGCACGGCGACTACGACCACATATGTGTTTGAACGTGTGATCGTTGTGCAGCTAGCTTGAAGCATCACCACTCAACTCAAACGCACCCATTCTGGGATCTATACTGCTTTGAGCTGCGGATGGAGATACAGTTTAGAGCATATGGGGGTATGATTTGAGTGTGTGTGTGTGTGTGTGTGTGTGTGTGTGTGTATGTGTGCTCATTCAAGCTGCAGTCATGCGTAACTACACGTATGTGGAATTGAAGAGACGAGAGAAGAAGAAACGGAAAGCAATTCAGTATTCTTTAAGCAGTGTGCGGTTGAGCCTGGTGCACCAGATGGCTTCATTTAGGTATCCAAATGCAGGTTACAGAAATATTAAAAAAAAGAAAGAAAAAAAACTTCCTGCAATGTCAATAAAAGACTTTCAATGCACAAATTTCTTTTCTCCAGACTATATTCTCTTCTCTTTTTACGAGGCGTGAGTTACATCCAGATAATTGGACAGCAGTGTTGCTTAAACCGCATGCGCCGGGTGGCACAATCCAGCAAGATTAGTCCAAATGCCGGATGATGCTTTCCTATTGGTGACTGTTAATCAGCTGCCATTCCAGTCACGTTCGCCACCTTCTGTGAATCACCAGCGACTTGCACCATGTTCAGGCGCTCATGAGCTTCGGCTTTGATTAAATCTCTCTAAATTGGGACTCAGTCTTTCACTCTGTCACAGCAAAGGGCCTTAGAGAAGAGCACGAATCCCAAAGTTGAAGAGGAAAATATCCCCAGGTAATTACCCGACATGAAACAGCAGTTTCTTCTCCTTCCCAACCTCTCTCCCTCTCTCTCTCTCTCTCTCTCTCTC
>BJFM01003502.1:70378-102145 GCA_016586285.1 Arothron firmamentum | reverse complement strand
ATGCACACACACACACACTGGCAATAGTAATACAAGGTTACATAACATACATAGTAGGCTGCTTTATGATCAAAACCCCTTGGCCTTGAGGCTTTGATTACATGCATATGCTGAAAATGGCCCTGATAAAAATATCCTTCAAAACATTCCTGCATCCAGGATTTAGTAATCTGGAACATCTCCAAAATTAATCAGTATTTGCTGATAATTTTATTCAAATCTGTTCATAGCTTAAGTTTAAAGCTGGCTGTCACATAACTCTCCTTGGCGGAGATAATTACGCTGAACATCCACACTGAGACGTTAACACACAGAGACATTTACAGAATGTCACACTTTAAAGACACTATTTTTTTTTATTCATATATTCTTAAACCCCAGTGTGATTCAAATTCCTGTTGAATCATTCAAGAACAAACTTTATACCTTTTGATTTGCATCCCGAGGTGTACAGGCTTGTGTTCATATTTGTATATTTTTAATTCATTTTTAAACCTGGGAAATAAATCGTGCAAACCTCATCGCTGCTGCATCTATTTACCCTTGGATGCTGCTGTACCTGCATGTGACCAGTAGGAGGCGCTTGTCGCATTCGAATGCCACACACGCTCAATTCTGGACTCTCCTCAGCCAACACTGAAAAGTAAATGTTGTTTATTTAACCTCTCTGATGAGTTTCTAGATGGGAACAAAGGTTTGAGACTGATAGAATCAGGCAGCCATTGCAAAAATGATTGGCTTTGTAATGAAAGCAGGGGATAAATCAGGAATCATGTGAAACCTTGAAGAACAAAGGCGCTTGTTTTATGTTTGTTCACTTCTTAAAGACTTGGTTTAGTTTTGTGAAGAGTCGATTCATCAGGAGCTAATTGACAGCGTTTATTGTGCTGCTGAAAGTCATTCAATGGTAATTTCTTTCTTTGGTTTTCTTTCTTTCTTATTTTCCTTCCTTCCTTCCTTCCTTCCTTCCTTCCTTCCTTCCTTCCCATTTTTACCTAAACTCTACCTAATCTTGTGCTGCAGCTAACACGACCACAGAATGACTCATCCAGAACAGGAACTTTTTATTCGGAGCCTCTCAGGAGTTTTTGGTGTCTGCAGCAGGTCGTAGCCTCCTTCGCCCACCATCTGTGACATCGCCCGTCCTATACTCACCTATAAAGTTCTTTTATGTTTTTGCTATCTACACGCATTTGCACACGACCACGAGATGGCACCTGATTTTGAAACGCGTCTGTATTTTGTGGTTTTAATAATTCAAAGTCAGAATCCTCCATGTGCTGGAGCGCCAGGGCCTGATGCTAACATTACGCTCCAATGAAACCCCCGCTCTGAACTGTGTCACCCCTCCCCCCGGACTCTCTCCCAGTCGCTTACAGCCTGTTTTTTTTTTTTTTTTCTTGCCTCCCACCTGTAACACCAGCCCTTGTTTCATGATTGACGCTTGACCTCTAGTTTCACAGTCAGAAAAGGTCTCACCTCCCCCGACACCCCGCCGCGCTCACAGGCGCATCTCGGCTCGGGGCACTCTCACCTCTGAGGCTCCGGGCCGCTGATGGAGATTGGCCGGCCCGTCTTTGTGGCCGGTCTTTGTGGAGGTGCTGAGGTGTAAATGGAGTTACATTATTGATGCGGGCTGAAAGGGGAGTAAATGGCGGCGGATCCCATTACCGGCTGCTGCGTGGTGGGGCCCATTACTGTGACTAATTTTTTTGGAGCGTAGTCCATCAGAAACACTTTTCGCTGTTTACGTCTTTGTCAGGAAGCCACGCTTCTCATCTTTACCCACTGGAGGTCTGCATTAAACGCAGGAGTCATAAATTAATACTGAGCCTAATGGAGGATCATTGCTGGGTCACACCACCTTTAATAAATGTCACTTTAAATCTTTATGCTTTTATCTGCACCGTGCCACCCACAACTGTTGCGTCCAGGAGATATTATAGTGCAAATCTAAAGTTGTTTTTTTTTTAAGCAGAAAAGATTTAAAGTTAAAGCTTCCACATTACTGAAATAAGTTAACAATTTGCTACTCTGACTATATGAGCAGTATAGGTAAAACTGGCTTTAAATCAACCTACAGACGGCATCAATAAAGTGTGTTTGGCAGTGGGGGCCGCAGAGAACTGAAAACTTGATAAAATGCCCGATGAGTGGATTTATTTGGCTGAACTTGGACACGCAGACATGCAGCCTTTCGGTACAGGCCAGACAAATCGAGTTTAGCGTGTGAGCGCGCGCCGGCCTGCTGTTGTTTGCTCTCCAAATCTGCTCGCTAACGTTTGACTTTTGCCCTTCTGCGCACGTCTGCGACTCACGGTGTATAACCACATTCTGTGAGCACCCCCCTGACACGCGCACACACACACACACACACACACACACACACACACACACACACACACACACTCACTCACCTGCCATGGAAAAACGGGAGATGCAGCACGTTAGTAAATCATTGTGGAAAGAGATGGATGCTGCTCTCCCGGTGCTTCTGCACTCCAGGATCACTGAGCGGAACAGTTACAGTGCCTGAGGGCATCCCAACCTCCAGGTCCATCCCCAACTTCTGTGTGCGTGTGTGTGTGTGTGTGTGTGTCTGTGTGTCTGTGTGTCTGTGTGTCTGTGTGTGTGTGTGTGTGTCAGAATGAGACGGTACACCGGATACCCTTTAAATATTAATGACCAGGGATCAAGGGCAAGAAACTGCTCATGATTGTGCTTTCATGCCTGACACTTAGTGCACTGGGGCACCATATATGTGAGCACAGAACACACACGCACACAAACGCACACACACACGCACACAGGCACCCATACTCACGCGCTGTCTTTGCAGGGACTTTACGTTGACTTCCATTCATTTTTCATCCATTTGTTCCTCCTGGTGTGCAGTCAGGAGTAATGGCCAGTGACAGCCATGCCTGAGTGCACATGTTCTTCCATCACACAGCCTATATTTGACTGACACAAGTCCTACTGGGCGACTTTTATCATCTCACTCGTCTATTGTTCTCTCTATACAGCGACTTCAGTCCTCTGAGATGGAGCGTCCCCTTGATCACATGACGCTCTCGCTCTCCACTTCACAATAAGCCTGAGTTATGCCCGTATCCACCTGCCTTATACTGATGTTGCCTGCTTTTGTTTTCCCCATAAGCACCTCACGAACAAGCGCTACGTGCACCGTGGCGACACTACATATGCACTCCCAAAGTGTTAATTGGATTTGACAGGGGTTTCTATACATAAACCCCGTGGGCTTTCTTCACTAACCCACCCGTGATGTTCCAGCAGGAATCAAGGACTGTAAAACAAAGACAGAGGCCTGCAATTTCAACTTTGTCCACTTGGTGTCACAAACATTACAAAAGCAATTTGCTTCGGTCTGCAGGGAGATGCAGACCTGATTGGTTGAATATGATGTCAACTGACGTTTCACACTCACACACACACACACACGCTTGGAATTTCCATTAGAGTGAGTGGCACTCATCATGCAGGGTTAGACTGACGTGTCGTGATCAGTCAGAGGAGACGGAGCTGCGAGGTGCCTGGCAGCGTCAAACCTACACAGAACTTATTTAGAGGGCCCCAGAGACTCCAGGAAGCTGGGGAATAACATAGCCTCAGTCCCTGGCTTCTCCTAATCACCTGTACCTTAAGCAAAGCGCTGTCTAGATGTTTTCTCCAGCAAAAAAAAACCTCCCGTCTGAGCGGGAGAAGCCGAAAGAGAGACGCTTTGAAGGCAACACTGTAATGAGGTGATTGTAAGGGTGATGAAATGTGTGTCTGTCTAATTTAGCATGCGCACCTTTTGGGAATATAGATAGAGAATTTTAATGAGACAGATGCAATTAGACCTCAGAGATACCACAATGTGTTACTTTCCTTTTTTCCCCTGTTGGGTCTATTCTCAGTGATGGCGCTGAGCCATTTTCAGACGTTGAATATGCAGGTGAACATTTGCATGGATGCCTGTTCAGGAAAAAATGTCTTTTTAAAACTGTGCTGAGGCTCTTTTCTACTTTCTGGGGACCTTAATAGAAACTGAGCATCAACTCATTTGCTCAAAATGGTGATGAGAGGCAGAAACAGCTGCATTAATGGGTGTTTGGCATATTTAGAAATGTTATAAGATGTGCCTGCCTGGATTCTAAAAGCAGACAAACACTTGTACGGCTCACTAATGAACACGTGGCCTCTCGCAGACAGGTTGCGCTTTTGTTCTTCTGTCTAACTGTATTGTAATTGGAACATCCGAGGTGGTGAATCCTATATCTTCCACGGATCGGTGGGTCAGGCTGGACGTCATGTCTGATCCACCCTCCATGTGTAATGACCCCGTTTCTGAGCTCAACACAGCTTTAAGAACCACCTGAGCTGATGCGTCATAAAAGTGTGTGCATTATTAAACAGCCTGATAAATTGTGGAGCTTTTGAAGTAACATGCATGTTTCCTCCTCTCCCCATCAGGTGTCTTTGTAGATGCATTCACGTCTCAGGCTTTCTAGCCTTCTCCAGCTTGTTTTTCTCCCCTCTCTGTTTAATCTGCGGCTTTCTTCCTGCGATAGCCAACCTTAAACAGCCTTTTTCCCTGGCTAGCACTCCGTCTCTGCCTCTCCCAGTTCCCCCGCTGCTCATTTCCACACTACAAAGCTGTTTTCTTTGGTGAACACCTATTATTCAGCCTGGTCTCATTTTATTTATCGTGTTTTTTCCCCCCAGTTTTCTCTCAGTCAGTCCTTTTTTCCCCCCGCGATGCTGGAGAGGATTTATCCACGTTGTTGTGCATTCGACAGGAAGAAACCCATTTTCCCGCCACCTCGTTACTTCCATTATTATAGATACAATAATCACAATTGAGGCACCAGTTGGCAAATCTCCATCTCCTTAGAGCGGATGGAGAGAAGAAAGGAAGGCATGGAGGATAGTCAGGAAGCGAGACAAATCAGGTTATTTTTGGACTTTTTGCTGTCGGATTGGGACAGTGGGTCAGATTTTCAATAGATTTCCTAACTCAACACCCCATATTCACAGGCTCTCGTCACTCCATTATACACACACACTGAGATTGTTTTGAAGGAAGTCTATTGAACGAATGCAAAGATCTGGCAGATGTTCCTCCTCCTGAAGGGTCCATGTCCACGATAAGAGCAGTGTTGGATTGATCCCATGTCTTTATCATAATCCTGTTTTGTAATTGAAATGATATCCATTGACTCACTAATTATCCCTTCTGTTTCACTCGCCGCACTCAAAACAATGTGGAAAATCATTATTCAACTAAATTATACCGAGTGAGTCACAGTTGCAGTGATGCTCAGAAACCCTCAGGATGGCCGCAGGATCGGTTATATTCAGATGTGCCTGTGGGCAAAACGTCATATCTCTGCTCTTCTGTCGACTTTATTTTCTTTCTTTTATCCGGCTGATGTCAGACTCGCCCATTCTGTGCAGACTTTAAGATCCCATGCGAAGGGATTACATTAATCTGATTAACGAGGCTAACTGCTATATATTTTAGCTGCAGTGGAAATCACAGTAATTATATTACAGATGAGAAAAAAAGACATGGCTGCTCAGAGATAGTGGAGGTTTGAACAGACTGTTTGGAGAGCCCTGGCAGAACACTCAGCACCATGGACAGAGCCTGTGACATTTACACTGAAAAAAAAGATGCTGTCCGTGCTGCGTTTTCATGCTAACGTTGTTGATTGCGCTCAGTTCAGCACTGTAAGTCCTATTTTGTGCATGGCTAACAGACTTCTAGCGTAGCTGACGGTTTCTGTTGTGCTGTGGCCCTCAGCTTCCATCGTAGCCCAGAAATGGTGGTGCCAAATGCAGCCGTGCATGGACGGAGAGGAGTGCAAGGTCCTGCCTGACCTGACCGGGTGGTCCTGCAGCACCGGCAACAAAGTCAAAACCACCAAGGTGAGAACTATATTTATATATTCTGTCCATCTGGTGCGTTTTTAAAAAAAATCTTTTAACATTCAGAAGGCACGCGCGTCACCTGCGTTCATGTCTGAGGTTTAAATGAAAATTCCATTCATCATTCTGTAGCATTTCTTTCTAGGTTTTGTCTCTGAGATATTTTGTCACCTTTTTTTTATTCTATGCAGCAGTCTGTAAAATTGAAGATGTCCCAAATGCATGCTGAGAAAATGAGGTATTTTATAAACAAAGTCTCTGCTTCTTTGGGATGCATACTAATGAGTCCAGGCTAAAAAAAAACAAAACAATTCCAAACACCTGCAAATAACATAAAGGAAGTCTAGCTGACAGACGAGCCTTAAGTGAGCCTTTCTGCGCTAATCTGCTGCACCATTATTTCTTCAGGTGAGGGTGACAAAACATCTGATGGAGAGAAACCCCCACCATGTGACACCGTGTAAACCCACGCTATTCAGATGACATAAATTAATTTAAACGAGGCTCCTCTGTGGCTGTATGAAAGCTAATTTAGGTGACAGACGAACGCTGTGTGTGTGTGTGTGTGTGTGTGTGTGTGTGTGTGTGTGTGTGTGTGTGTGTGTGCCATGGGATGCAGCAGGTGCAGTTTATTTACAGGTGAGTTACAGTTGTGAGAGAAGTGGCGCGGGCTCCGTAAGAGTAATTGGCAGAGAGGTGGTACAACAACACAACATCTGTTGCTCTCATTAGAATGCATCATAGCCGGGCCCTTCCGCAGAGGCTCCACAATTAAGAGTCGTAATTAAATTGGTGAGTGGGACATACTGAGAAGCAGCGGCACTGCTGGGCTCGGTCGCAGCGAGTAGAATTAATGGCCCTCGACTGAGCACCAACTCTGGGACGGAGAGGGCGCACTAATCCCCGTTCTGGTGGATGTCTTCGTTAAACTTCTCTACGAGCCGATCGGCGCTTTGAAAGCACGGAGCAGTCGCTGGAAGACCTTGGAGGAGATGCCGCAGCGAGCTCTCGATTTCCCTGGCAACCGCCTGGCGAGGCCCCGCGCTCTGCTGGCTCCTTTATTCTGCTCCAGCGTGACCTCCTTTCTCATCCTCGGCATCCTCGTTCCCCGCGATGGTCTGCAGCTGTCCATCTGTTTCACGCCCACGCAGCGTAGGTGCGCCGCTGAAAGAGACACAGATGGTTCGTCCAAGGTAACCGCGTAACAAGGAGCGATTGTTCCGCGCCGTGAGACACGCGCTCCCTCGCCTGCCATTAAATGCGTGTCGCACTTTCTTGTGGCTCAAGCTGGAATTTCAAAATTCGAGCATATCTGTTTAGTCTAAATAAACTGCGGACGGGGTTTGTTGGGAGACAACAGGCTCTCTGCGTCTCCAATTACACGCCGTCGACTTGTGTAAACAACATATTACACCTCGGAGAGATGTGAAATTCAGCGCCGGCACTGTTGGTCGACGCCATCAGCCAGCTGGACTGAAAACAAACACTATCAATCCAGCCAGACAGGCAGCCAGAAACAGCCTGACTCGGAATATTCCGCCACTCTGAAGCGGCAAACAGAGCCATTCGCGGTAATTACATGTCTCTCCGACGCTGGTTGTCGTCCCTCATCTGTGATATCGTCTCCTCCTCAGGTCACACGATAGCGAGACAACCGGCGAGCCGGGGGGAAATCTGAACCTCTCCACGCAGAAGGGATGGATGATTGACTCGGCGATGGGAAAATCATCGAGAGAGAGGATATCCATCAACAAATCACATTAAATATGTCCACTTGTCTACGGGGAATCACGTGTAGAGCACACATATAATGGTATTTGTGACAGGCGACCTGCAGTCACGGACCACCACGGTGCTTCTGGACACAATTGGATTCTGCTTTGCAAATAATGGACCAAATGGATTCAGCCGAACCTGTTGGGGGGGTCAGATTTCTTCCCCGACTGAAGTGTCCCAAACCGAGTGTTTGTTTAAGTGCGAGATGGGACCAGTAGAGACCCGCCGTCAGTAAGTAGAGCCGCAACTGGGAACAGATGCGGATCATTTGGGAGGAATTGGAGCAGATAGCAGCTCATAACTAGCAGATAGCAAATTAGCGTCAAATTGCTCCTGTGGGTGGAGTCGCCCCCCCGTGGAGACGGTCATTCTGCAGTTCGGATCCTGAGCTGCAGTGTAAGATCTCAACATATTAAACGTTCATGTAAGATGTTTGCACTAGTCATAGCTTCTGGGAATGTTTTGGTTTTTCTAGAGCCCCCCCCCCCCGGTCATTTGCTGTGAATGTCACATGACTACGAAGGTTGAGCTTTTTGTAAAACGTCCTATAGGTCCCACTGCTCCCCCATAGATATCTGTTCAAAAGGCTCAGTCAGCTAAACTTTGCTTACTGCTTGATACAGTATGAATTAATAAACTGTGATTCATCTGTCTCTTATTTTTGGATTTAAGGTTTTCAAGCTCGGTCTTCAGAGTTATATATAATTGATCTATTATATTACCTTTTATGTTAGCTGTTAAAAGCCCCATAAAACATTCAAACAAGGAAGACGTCTTGTCTTTTTGCTTTGTACCTTGCGGAACATTTTCCTTTTCTTCTTCCAAACCTTCTTAATCTTTCAAGGCTGGGTTTTATGGAAAAAGCATCTTCCAGCTATAAATCTGTACACACGGTTTGTTTGTACACACTGCTGAATATTTGCCTCTGCGACGCTACACCATCCTCCATATATCAATAGCACACACAGAAATAATTGCCACCTCTTTAGTAACATGCTTTTTCTTTCCTCCGGGGCTAGATAGTTTCCCCCTGTGAGTGCGATGGAATGGTGGCCTGAATAACCCAACTTGCGTTGTGCAATTATCACTGTCATGTCTAACTTTCGCAGTGCTGTTATTTTGAGTCATTACCGCCAAAATTTTTTTTTTTTTTTTTTTTTTTTTTGCAAAAGTTGGCCTAGATAAAACCGTTCTCCATCCCTCTGCTGCTTATCCCAGCGAGCTCTTTCTCCAAACCCTTTTCTTCTCTCTGTGGTAGACGCAGGTGCGGGTGAAAAGTCTTTCTCTGCTTGTGCGACGTGTGAACGGTGAATGAATCGGTCAGCTTGCCTGGAGAGTCGCCCACCGGGGGGGCTGCTCCTCTGTGAAGCCCCCACTCTGCTTTGTGGGCTGTGATAAATCGGAGTGGCTCCAGTGCTGAGCTTGAAGCCAGAGGGAGCTGGAGGGACAGCGGGGCTATCAGTGGCAGGCAGCGCTGCACTCTCATTACTGGGAGGACTGGATGGTGGTGGGTTCCTCCCGAGACCGCTGACATGGGGTATTTTTAGGCTCGCAGTGCAGCACTTAAGTTGAGGCGATCGCGCCACAATGGCCTCTTTATTTGAGTAGCAACCCAACAACAACGGTCCACTTAAAGTGGCCGTGTGATATTTGTCACCCACTGGCGAGTCTGTGTTGTACAACCACAAAGACCTGCCAGGTGCACACGAAAGTGTAAGGCCACGGCAGCAGAAGTGGAGCAAATAAAGGCACTGCAACCTCCCTCCTTTCCTCTCTTCAGACTTGGTGTTCCGCAGACGAGCCGGGACCCTCGCTGCTGCTGTCCTGCACCACTTTGTTTCTGCAGGACAGCAGCAGCGAGGAGAAGGACTCATATGTGTTGTGTCGCCCTCACTCAACAAGAATCTAAGCAGCAGCAGCACTTACATTTAGCACCGACGAGCTAGCCGCTCCACCCTGCAGCAGAACAGAAGTACACTCCCCCACCTTGGCCAATTTATGAGGAAGACTGTGCGGTGAGAGGCCTGAAGGTGTCTTGGAGGGATTTTGTATTTCCATATTCCACTTTAATGAGATGTTATATAGCATGTGAATGTAGCAGGTTTAAGTGAATATGTTATGGTTAGCACATATTCCATTCTTGTACTTAGCATCAATCACACTCAGACTTCCCGTTTAGCAGGAAAGAAATCTATTGTTTGTATGATGCAGCCTTACACAATCATTCTTAAGAAAAACACTGGCTGGAAGGCAGTGTGTTTGTGTGTGTAAAGGTTTCCAACCTCTCAGTATCCCATGGAGAGCGGGTGCCTTGCTGTCCTTGGGTCAATAACTTGCAACAAACAAAAACGGCTGCAAAATAACATGCTAATGAGAGCGGCCAGACGGCTGAGATTTTGCGCAGCAAATAGAAGAACAATGAGCCGCCTCGCTGCAAAAGCAGAGATAAAAAGGTAAAGCTACAGCGTCTGCGATGGGGGACATGTGTGAAGAGGCGTTTAAGGATGTCTTTGTTTATGCATTAGGCATGCGGGGATCTCGAGAGGCCACTTGCATCGTCAAACCAAACACCTCCAATAGCTCATCATCAGGCTCCTCTGCAATTCACACAATCGGTGCCCAGAGAGGAAGAGAGGAAGAGAGAAATAAAGGGCTGAAACACCCATGTCCTGGCTTATGCATCATCTTTTGTCAAGTCCAATTTGTATTAGCCTGCAGCCATAGCCTGGAAATGTGGGGTACAGGATTCGTGTTTACTGAGAACAGAAATCTACTGACAAAGTGACTCTGGCAGAGAGACGTGTGACAACTTGAGTCAGCTCTTCCGCAGGAGGGGAAAAAAAAAAAAAAAAAAGTCTGGCTGAGAGTGACATTGATTTAATATAAGTCAGAGGGAGATTAGCTGATAAAGCAGACCTGATCGGCACAATCTGTGCCCGCAGTTGTTGCTCGTGTCGCTTCAGGAGGAGCAGGAAGTACAAATCAACCTGTGGAAAAAGCATTTCCTCTCAGAGATCACATTTGTTGGATCAGCCTTGACATATAATTACTGCAACGGACTCCGACATGTGTACAAACACTCTGGGAGATACATCACCCTGACTCCTCCTCCTCCTCCTCCTCCTCCTCCTCCTCCTCCTCCTCCTCCTCCTCCACCTTCGCCTGCAGGCTTCGGCCACTTGAAGATCCGGTCGGTCAGCTTCATTTGGAATTCTCCTGTAGTCAGTCGGGTTGCTGAAACGCGTTCAGATGAATTTGCCGCCTAATGGAGCTAGCTAGGTGATGCTGCAGGGATTAATCACATTAGCTCCACTCTCTTACCCAGCATAGAATATATGACAAAGGCAATACAACACAGCCCATTAAAATGCAGTGAAACCATGCAAAAAAAAAAAGGGCACCAAACAATCAAAAGTCTCTTTAATATTCATTTGCGGCGGGCCTGCGACAGGCCGATATTGATGGTGAAATGAACGCCAGCCATTAACATCTTCTCCTCTGCTGCTTCCGTTGGCGAAGCTTCTCTTCGCTGCGTCGTCGAACTCACTTATCTCTCTGAAGCAATTAGCCACTGGAGGCTCCATTGACCCGAGCTTTTGTTAGTCTAACAAGCAACATCGGCACGGCCGTGGCCCGGCAGTCTTGGCAGCGCACGTGTTGCCGCCAATGTGAGGAGCGCTGATAAAGAGGAGCCTTCCGGTGTGCACGTGTGTCTCCGTCACTGCATCGCCTTTGTACCGAGCACCTCCATATTTTATCCGTAACATGTTTGCTGCAAACAGGGAGGGTTTGAATTGGTGTGTACATTTAATTTATGATATGGAATGAAAGGCTGACGATGCACACGGCAGCATTCAGAGACATGATGTACACATTCTAATGTCTCCATTATGCTACCGGTGCCAGAATATCACACACACACACACACGCATACATGCGATAACACAATGAGCTATGTTTGCAGGGTAAAATCCGTGGCCCCTGGTTCTAAATAGGGAGTGGAATCACATTTTTTAATTTAGGAATTCCTTTTACCGTCACGCTGCATTATCACCGCAATCAGTGAGCTCCCAGAATAGGCAGCATTGTTAAGATTGTGTGCAATTAACAATAAATTTAACTGTAAAGCAAACAGACTCATTAGTGCTAAGCAGAGGAAGGGCCTGACAGCAAATGTATCTGTGTTTACACCAACAATTATGAATGTATGCATTATTTATAATTTGTCACGTTTTGTCTTTTCGTTCACACTTCTGGTTTATTTGCTTGGGGAATGAGACGGACGGAGGGAGCCTGAAAAGAAGACAACTTTATTTCCAAAAATTGTTACAGGCTCTATTCTACGCTGCTGACACGGCTGCACACTTGTCGCAGACCTCCTGCACGCTGACCTCAGTCCGGGCATTTCTTATCGATCTTTTTTCTTCTTTATTTCATCTCGTTGCGAAAGCAAAACATGCAATCAATGGTTTAGTTCAGTGGAGCCGAGAGACCAGAAGCTAATGGAAAAAAGAAAACAGGAACCAAATGATCAGAAAACTGTTTTCAGAATTAAAAAAAAAAAAAAAATAGCATGCAAGCAGCTGCAAAGTTAGTCTGCATGAGAGAATTCAGCCATTAATCTACTCACTCGAATAACGAAAACCTTCATTTGTGATATCAAATTCATAAAGAATATATAGCTGCAAAAGGATGCTCATTTTTCTGCCCAGAGAAATATCCAGAGTCCATCTGTCAGCACTGGCAACCAGATGCTGCACCCACCCCCCCCAGATAGGAGCTCCACAGGCCGTAACCGGTGTTGCCTCTACCCCATTTGCCCTCAGAGCTCGGGGCTATCTGCCTCCGCGGCCGACCTCCGTGCCAGCCTGACAGCTGTACCGCCAGTACGTCTGGGAGCGGCGCGGGGGCGGAGTGGAACTAAATCACTGTGTAATCAACGCGTGCGGCTGGGAGGTGACGGGGGCTCGGCAGGCATGCAAACATTTACAATTGGCCCGAGCCGGCCTTGTAAACAGCGGCGGTGGTACAAAGGAGGCAGGCTGAATAATTGATGGGACGTAAGAGGATCTGGCTTTGAGGGATATTTGGGGGCATCGATTCCGGCCGTGTGGGAGTGAGACGATGGCGCTTTGTGTGCTAACCTTTATCAATGCTGTTTTCATTCTGTTCTCCTCCACCCAGTCTGGTTGATGGAGGATTTTTCTCCCAGCATGCTTCATTCATTTCCAGCCTCCGTCTATCTTCCCTCCATTCTCTTGAGTAAGCTGTTATGCCAGAGCGTGAAAGTCTAGCCAGAGAAGAACACAAGAGCAGATGGCTGTAGAGCGCAAAAAAGAGACATAAAAGAAAGTAATTATTAAAAAGCAGGAGAAACACTAAATGGGAGGAAGAATGGGAAAACAAAATGTATAAACAAGAAGCGGATGCAAGGATTATGACAAATAATTGGTCTTTTTTAGAGTCTCTTAACAAAGCCCCGCATCCTGTCTGTTTTTGGCCAACATGTCAGGAAATAGCTAATATAAATGTGCAGATTTTCTCTATTTTAGCGAAGTAAAAGCCTTTAGCCTCCAACCCGACGAAGCGTTTCTGCTGCGGTAACGCTTTCATCTTGCTCTCAGCCCAACAGCTGCAGGGTTCATAAAAAGTGCTGATATAAATAAGTTCACCAAGGCTTAGGATAGCAACACACACACACACACACACACACACACACACACACACACACACACACACACACACACACACACACACACACACACACACAAAATTCACATTCATATCACGGGCATAGATTGCGAAATGAGCTTATCTGCGGTTTTCACTTTGCAGAAGTGGGAGAAATTGGACTGAAGTCTTACTCATGTCCTATCTAAGGGCAAAAAAATATATATCAATAGTCAACACGGCGACACTGACTCGCTCTTTGCTGGTCCTGCTGCTGTGTAATTGTAGAAGTCGCACAGACGCGCAGGTGGAAAGCAAACTTTGAACAAAGTTGAACGGAGCTGCACCGACTGTCTGGATGTGTTGCACAATATGGCAGGAGAATCATTAGCACTTCAAAGTCGTCCCTGCCCGCATCTCTCCACCTCGCCGAAATTGCTGCGGGATTTTGAGGTCTTGCTCTCGGCTCACTGTAATGTATCGCAATTAGGTGTGATGGCTGTATGCTAATGCTGCCCGCTGATCTTTGGTTTCACGTGTCCGGGGAGCAAACATGGGAGGACTGGAATTTTTTTATGGGCCCATTTTGTGCATGAAGCAACTGAGAACAGTGGGTGGCGCCTACCCAGACAGGAGACGTGTGCTTGTTTGGCATTGGGTGGGTGGGTTACATCATCTGGCTGTCCTCCTCATGGCCATGCGCTCCTCTGTGCTGACACAAAGGCAGCGCGCTAAGACCATCATCAGAGGAAATTAGCTCAGCGGCGTTGAAAGCGCCCGCTTCTCACAATAGCCAGTGGCCACGCTAAATCATTAGCCTGTCACATCGTTGGGGTTGAGTCCAATTATTCTCTCAGTCCGCCTCCAAACCAAATTGCATTATTACAATTATATTTGTTGCGTGACACATTGTCCCGACAAGAGCATATGAGACGATGAAAGGAGCAGAAGGGGTGGAAAAGAGGATGGAAAGGGAGGGGTGGAGCACTTTCGCTGATGTTATGAAGAACCAGGAGATGTGATATAAAAGTACACTGCATTCACCAAACATCTCTTTCTGATCAGAATGTTCCTCTCTCTCTTTTCACCCAGCTTTTCCTGCTTGAGCCCCGTCACACCTTTCACAATTACATCACTCTTGTCATCAGAACGAAGTGCAGCGCTCTTCATCACCGTGCATCAGATCATTAACCAGACCTTCTGCTCTGATAAAGTCTGATGTGCAGTGCAGCGCAAGCATCACCTGCCTGGACGCGGCTCCCTGAAAAATGTCAAAAGCACGTGCAAATGTCAAGCTATCAGGCGCTACGCTGCATCACACTTCAGTCTCAAGCTGCATATGAAAGCTCCACGCAACTGTGAGGAAATGCAGGAATAAAGCAGTGGAAACTGCAGCGTACAGCTGACGTTGAAAAGAACTTTTTCCGTGTGTGTGTGTGTGTGTGCGTGTGTGTGTTTCAATGGGATGTTGTTATTATTCTGTGTGGATTCGACTGCCTGCCCTTGTATGAACGCCTGAGTCTGTGCAGCAGTCAGACTGTGGACACAGATGTAATTAGACTTGGTAATGATGCAGCCTGTTTACACCCTCGGCTCTGCTAATGATAAATGCAATTGACATACTGTACGTAGTAGAGGGCCCAATTTAAGCGGCGCAGGAGAATCTCCGTGTTACTCGATTAACCGGCGCTAACATGTCATTCATTTCTACTGCTGGATGTTCTGCAAAAAGACAAGGGAGTGGTCGTTTGGACACTTTATTGAGCCCTCAGGTTTTAAAGTAATGCACAGTACGGGGGGCGTGGGTGGGGGAGGGCTTTGACCACCTTCTGCTCACGGTTCCTGACCGGGGGTCACTGCGGACACACATCCCAAAGCTCAACCGAAGCACCTTGGAATCTGACTGTTCAGCGCTGCACACATCATTTACATGTGATAGTGTGCAGCACGGTCCGTGTGTACGTGCGCAAGTGTGTGGGTGTGAGGCCCGCACCGTCCGCCCTCAGGGGGCTGAGCTGATGGGATGGTTTGGGCTTGGCGTGCGGTGAAAGGACAGCCGGCACAACTCCATCTGCGGCCCTTCTGTTCCTTCACCGGCTGACCTTTGACTGCCTTTATGTGTTACACGACAAGGATATCTGAGCCGCAGGACCTCTCTGGCAGCGCGTGCTGTTGGGCTCAATGCCCACACAGGTTAATCTAGCAGCAGGACCGTGCATGATGCGGCTCACGGTGGTCGCGTAGCCGCCGCAAGAGGTCTTCGGGGTGCGTTGACGGGTATTTCGAGGGAAGGTTCTGGAGTTGCTGTGAGTCACAGTGACACGGCGAACTAATGAGACAAAAATAACTGTCAGCTCACGGCGCTAATTGGTGCTTAATATCCCAAAGTCAGCTGATTCACCGAGGAGAGGGCAAGAGGGGAATTAAGCATCTGCTTTGTGTCCTTAACTGGAGCTAGTCTGTCCCATTAGCAAGACCTAATCATTCAGATTCTTTCTGCTAAAGACAAGGTCGCTGCAGAAACACACACACACACACACACACGCGGCTACATGACAAACATAAGGACACAAGTGTCTATTAAAATACCTTTGCTTTCCTGCGTTTAAGTTTCCCATGAGGCAACATTTCATTGAAGTCAGTAGTGCGGAATCAATTAGCGGTAGCTGTTAAAGTTCAGCGGTGGTGACCCAGTTAAAGAAAGAAGAAAGAAACAATGGATTAATAATCACATTCTTTATAATTAAGACATTTATTCCAACAAAAAACTGCGGGTGACAACACAATAATCAGCTAAAGACTAATTAAAGTGATACAATCAGCTGTTAATGAGACATGACTGAGCTGGAAAGGTTGGCCACAGCAGGGAAGATAAAGTGTTGGCGCACATTTCTGTGATTATTAAATATCAGCAGAGAAACATCCAGTAATCATTACACAAAGCGTAAATGACCTTCAGAGAAATTGTACTTGGCGATAACAGACATCTAACATTTACAGATTTATTGCATTTATGTTCTGTGTAAACAGAACACAACACAACATTAAAGCTGATACTGGAATGTGATGGTAAAAAAACCCTCCTGATAAATAAAGTTACATTTTATCATTAAAATGGTGGATCCTTATTCGAATTCCTTAGAGAAAATCACCTTTTGCCTGACTGTAGAGTTTGTGGTTTTATAGACACTTGTTACTACAGCAACACTCGTAAGGCTGTCGAAAACAGACACATGATCCTTAGAGTGACTTTACTTTATTTACAGAAAATTCACTACTTTTGCTTTTCCTGCGTTTCATTGCAGCACTTAAAGCTCTCGCAACCCTTATTGATGCCCTGCAGAATTCACAAGATAATGAACCAGCGATCCCAGACAAGACGTTAAAGCCTCGCGCAGGAAGAAACACATCAGGACGCTGTCACAACAAAATATAAGGCTGTAAACGCAATCTGACAGTGTCACCACCAACAAAAACATTGTGTCTTCCATGGAATCCTTCTGGTTTCTGGGTTTCACCATCTCCCGGGACCTGCAGTGATCCTTCCGCATAGACACGGTCAAAAAAGGCAAAAAAGGCCAAGCAGAGGATGTACTTCCTCAGGCTACTGAGGATATCAATCAAATATTTCACTTTTAATATATGCCCCACTTCCTTTCTATAGGTTAGGTGGTGTATAGAATGTGTGTAGCCCCTTAGTATTCTCATCGATCTTACAAAGGTAATGAGCAGGCAGGTAAGGTGAGGCAGGCAGTTCTCCTGCCTCATGATAGGGGGCACTAGTGAGCGACAGAGATTCATAAGCTACTTTTTGCAGCTGCAGAGTAAGAGTCACAGCAAGCCACCAACAAACTTTTATGGTTATTTATTTATTTATTTTTTTTAAAGTGGACAATTGTCATTTACAATGAGTCAGACATTTTGACAACATTGACGTGTGGATAACAGTCCGTGGTTACAACAAGTCAACTTTGTTTACAAGTGAAGGTAAGACCATAGTAACAGGTTTTAAAATGTTTGAATTTAATATAAGAATAAATAAATGCATGCTGATATGCTTTATCTATCTATATCGATAAAATAGCGAATAATCTATTCTGTTGGGTTCATATATTTGTAATATATATGTATATAGATATGTGTGTGTGTGTATTGTAAATGTGGTTCTGATGAAATCAGTGCCTCCCCAGCCATGAACCTCACCACGTCACTGGTTGTGCTACACAATTTTTCACAGCCTGCCTGCGTGCTAAGTATTTAGAAATGTCTCAAGCAACAAAAGTAGAGCCATCATAATGTTTGGAGGCCTAAATATAGTTTAAAAGCGAGAAAATAAAAATAATTAAAAAAAATCCCTGCTTGTCATATTTCTTCCTGTAGTTCCTGTAGAGTGTAAATGAAAAAGCTTTCACCAGTTAAAAAAGGAAAGGCAATATTTGGTGACATTTATGAGACACGACGTAACTAATTTGCACATGCGAGCCTGTTTTTTTAGTGTTAGCAAGGCCGAACCGGCAGAGGTCATTTCTGGACTGTGAAGGTCTGAAAGAAAGGCAATTCTAAAGAAACACCAAACATGCTGCAGCAGCACATTATCAAAACATTCTTATATAAGACTTATATAAGGTATCATTCCATGGCCCCTGGTAAAAGGACATTTCAGTTGTCGGGTTTATCTCCACCAGGGTTTGCCGGCTTTAAGGTTTTTTTGAGGCACGGTGACACAAAAGCACGAGATCACGACTTTCACCCCTTTGAGTGAGAAAACCTGCTCACACTCAAGTCATGATCCCGGCGACAGCGGCAGACAGACAGGCGAGGTAGACGGAAGAAGTGGCAGCAAGGAGAATGAAAGATAATAAGCAAAATCTCTGACAAGGTCGCAGCCGGCGTTCTTGTCAACAACCTCACCAGCGGCGTAACAACATGCAGCGTGACAGCAGAGAGGGTGTGGGTGCGTGTCAGCAGGGGCAGCACTTGTTAGGAAAAAGTAACAATGCATACTTGAATTTCTGGTTCTTCAGCGTTGGAGATCCTGACTGTGTCAAAGACGTCATTGACGTCTGTGGTGGACTGAGTCACGCCAAAGATGAGACGCCATATCTGCAACCGGCAGACAAACAGCTTCACTGAACAAATGTTAGAATTATTCCTGCTTCTGTCTACCTCCTAATCATCACTGTGAGGTTTACACCTGGGAAATTATGTGACCAAACTTGGGGTATGTTAAAAGCTCGAGTCACAGCACATAATTATTTCCTTCGTTTATTTATTTTTTCTGCAGACGCTCTGTCAGAGCCAGCCTACCCCTCTTATCCATTTTCTCTGAGGCCTGACAAGAATGAGCCTCTTTAAATCATAAATCATTTCAAATCTAATGCAGCATTCTGATCCATGTTGCTGTTTCATGTTAAATAACTTTCTTGCTTATTGTTGTTATTTATTCTCTTACAAGTACATTTTTCTTCAAACCTGCTGTTAATTATTGTCTTTGCCCAAAACTGCTGTTTTCACCACGTTCAGCCAGCTTCTCCTGTTAGAGCTCCTCTCTCAGAGCTGTAGCGCTCGTGCAGAACATCCGGTGCAGTTCCAGTCCGACTGGTCAGTATCCATGCTGCAGTGCATCACCTAGTTGTGTTAGCTCCACGTGTAGAGCACATCAGATTTGTTAAATCAGTAGAAAAGGAGAAAATGTACCCTAGTCTGATACTAATCATTCACTAAAGGGATTTTCTCAGACAATAATTGCATGATGAACGTTAACTTGAGTGTGTGATGTACTACATCTGGACCGTAGGAGGCTTTAATTCATCTCTAATAAGTGTCGGTTTTATAAATCAACTGTTTGATTTTCGCTACGGTGTACACGTGTCTCACCTGACGTGCTGTGTATATGAAATGAAAAGAGTTGGTGTTACTTTGCATAATCCTCTCTTTTCATGGCAGACAGAGCAGATGTCACCTTCGTCTCCTGCATAAACCGAATCCGAACATCAGGTTAGCTACTTCACCATGACCAGAGTCAGGCAGAGCTGACCTTTATCTGATAAAGCTTCATTTCTGTTGTGGTGGCTATCTTACGGTTCATGGCTCCGTTGCACATCCTCCATTCCCTCCGAGCATTTGGGACGTAGCTGCACCTTGTCTCCGGCTCCGTGTGAGAACATTACCACCGTATTTAAAGGCTTTGGAGATCAACAGTAAGGCACCGGAGGCATTGATTAAATTACTGTCACAGCCCTGTCTGTGGCTTTTTTCTTAAGACAATCTATATCCACGGACTTTAATCTGATAGCTTGACAGAGATCACAAGTGGAATTTTGCCCCCCCCCCACCAGTCTTCATGTTTTATTAATGTCATATGCTGTCAGGCCGGCTGCTCCTAACTGACTTGCTAAGTCATCCGTTTCCTTGTCACAAATCAAATTAGCCAGGCCTGTGATTAATCATCGGGTGAAGCAGCCACTGAAAGGGGGCTGGCACCTTATTAATTTTCTTAATTACATCTTGTATTAGTTTTCAGAATCGTCCCGTCTAATTACAGCCCCCCTCCCGACTCCCGCCTCTTTCACCCCAGCAACACAAATTATTTGTGCAACTACTTAAATTGGTTTCTTTGAAAGTAAGCAAGTGTGATTAATGCAATAATGAGAGAGCTGGTTCACAGGGAAGGTTCGCGAGCCAGGGACGAGCTTTTTCAGTTCCACACCATGTTACTGAGTTATAGAGTCCGGGGGACATTATCTGCTGGAGTCAGTTAGTTCTACCTGGAATTGCCTGAACCGTGCGTCTGATAGGCAGGCCAGGAGGTGATCTGTCTCGGTGTTGTCCACCTGTCTGGGCAGAGTATCTCAGAAAAGGCGCATCGATAGATTTTCTTTGCTGGAACGTTGACTCACAGGTACAGCTAAACGGATCAGATCGAGGGAGGTGGCGGTCAAAGGACGCGGTGAACACAAGGATGAGCTAAATCAATTTTGGATGTCAACGGTCAGTGCAACCCCATGCAATGTCGCTGTAATGCCTTCGGGCAATTTCTTCCAGTTTGACGCAAATTCACTTTTGGACGGACTCGGGGATCAACTAATTAGATTTTGGGGGTCAAAGGTCACTGCTGACTCATATTCTGTGAATACTTTGAGGGATTTTTGGGGAATTTTCACAAATACTGCATATCATCATCATCATTCTGATGCCAGGGTAAAATCATTGTTATCCAGTTTTTATGTCCCATTTCTTCAGGCTGAAGCAGTTTTTTAAGGATAAAGCTTTTTTTATCATCATTATGGGTAGAAAAAAACTTTCTCTATATGGAAAGGACAGTTTTTATCAACCCCCAGGTATGCTCACAGTGAAAGCCAAGTTAATAAACACCTTTATCATGTAAGTTTTTTGCTTATTTATCATGTGGTGTTGGTGCTGCATGTGTCATTTCTCGTGTGAGCGCAGAAACCCTGGCCATGAATCATGAGACAAAGAAAGCGCTGCTTAATCGATGAGACAGACCGAGTATTCATCTGCTAAGTTATTCATTTGAGGAGTGGAATTAAAGAGTTCTGAGCAGGCCGGGAGATGCGGCGCAACAGCAAATGTGTCAAACGGGGACAGCGCCGTCTCAAGTGTGTCTGGGGAGCATAGTTTCATTGTAGGTGAATCTATCATCTTACAGCAATTCCACTCTGAAAATGGCCCCATAAAAGTCATACAAGTGTCCTCAAACGAGCTGGATGGCTGCACTGACTTATGGGGGTCGCTGCTGTAAATGCATCTTACCTTACCTCAATGCCACTTTTCCATCGCAGGGCAGGGCACTCGGAGCTTACTTACCTCACTCTCCTTTCTGGTATCAGGTGGTTTATTTTTCACTGAAAATACCTCTTTGCTGCAGCCGGTTGTGGTGACATTGCAGGAATCTGCTGCAACACACACTGACCTGACAGGCACACAGGAAGAATACCCAATAAACTCAATAAAATGGGTTTTGATGGAGGGGGAAAAAAAAGAGAAATACGAGTAACCACATCTATCTATCTATCTATCTATCTATCTATCTATCTATCTATCTATCTATCTATCTATATAAATAAATGATTACGGGAGCTGCTGACAGTCATAAACTGGTAAGTCATTTCGCTGACAAGCGTGTTGTGGTCGGCGGCTATGGCGCAGTGTCATGGGACTGTGACAGTGATGTATTGTCTATGCATGGGAGTGTGTGTTCATTTGTTTCAAACGACAGCATTGCAGGAGGGCACCGCTGCAACGCAGCACCATGTTCGTCAGCCTTTAGTGGATTTAGGAGAACCGCACTTGCCTGGTATGAACTCGTACATTATGTTTTTGAAATCATGCGGAATGGCCGCACATTACCGTCGTCACGATCAGATCCTTCTAGCTAAGAGAACATTCACATTTTTATAACTGTTATTACCAACCGCATTGCCATTCACTAACTTTCAGGTGCTTGAATTTGCTAAAGTACAAAGGCAGGAAGTGCAATCAAACAGCCAAAAGGCTAACACTTAGAAAATCAAGCATTTGACGTCTAGGCGGTAAAAAGGTTGCCGTTTGACTTGGCGTACCCTTGGAAGTTCCTAATGAAAGCTTTAGGAACGACACTGCTGGACGCCTCCACATTTTAGCTGTTTGAAAAGTCTGTCCTTGCTGTCAGGTGTTGATTAGCTGTCCGGCTGCTGTGGACGCGGCTGTCTCTGCCTCTCAGTGGGAGGGCGCTGGGACTTGATGGATGTCTCTCTCTGGAGAGCATACAGCACTGCAGAGGTTGAGGCGAGCCCATTATCTATTCCAGCTGCGTTCCTCTGCCTAAAAACGAAGCAGGACCTCCTTCCGCGGCTTGACTCCATCATTTCTTGCACGGCGCTGAGGAGCGTTAAAAGGAGAATTTAAAGAGGTACCTCCTCCGTTTTTGATTCCCCAAGCACCTTTTAGAGCAAAAATCCACTTATAACTTACATAAATAGGCAGCAATAAATCCTCTGGTTCTCTATACAAGCACAAAATGTGTGGATAATCTTCATTCTCGCACTCCCCACTGAAAATACACACCGAGACACCGCAGAAGAGACAAATGTTCACATACAGTCCATCCAGATGGCAGATCACCTTGAAACACATCGTTTTCTTTCACACAGGCTCATTTTAGTGAAGCCGTTTGGGCACGATAAAGCAAAAAGCACACTCTTTCTTCCTCTTTGCATATTCCTCGGTGATGTTGGCAAGACCAGTGAGAGATGGATGCACATGTCTCGTTGGTGCCTTCTGTGACCACTCAGCGAGGTGCCAGCCTCCACACAGCCAGCCGAACCTCCGCGTGATGAATGTGCCCCAGCGCGTCCTCTGGGAGAACAAACATCCCTCAAATCAGTCGAGGGAAGGAGGAATTCTGGCGTGGTATTGGAAATCTTTATCCTAATTGAATGATTTGAATTTATCCCTGTAATTTAGAAAACCTTCCAGTGTGCGCATGCGGTTCTTTGTTTACCTGTGCAGTGTAATTCAGGTTGTGATATGGTCTTACTACAAGTGTGATACCTCAAACATTTTCCCCGGCTCAGTATTTTTCTGTTATATACTTGATGAAAGAATGGGACATGGTACTGTATGTCAGTATATAAAACCATTTTATTCCTCATAAGGCGGTTCTTGACGTACTTTTACTGTATCTACTGGGGATAACTGTATATTTCTTCATTTCGAGACTGTCGTTTAGAATAAATGGCCTTTCTGGGTGGTGAAAGCCAGACCTACAGAGAGACAGAGACAGAGAGACTGTCTGATTATGGTCCGAGTTCTCCCTACGTCCTAACTGGATCAAAGCTCAGGGGTCATTGTCAGCGCTGCTTTTATTTGTTCTTTACAGTCTTTTTCCTCATTTTTACTGACACTACAAGCATTTTCGGACTTGACCACTGCAGAATGATGAAAAGAGACCACGACTTGTTTTCATGACTGTGGGGACTTTTTCCTGGTGCAAGCATTTACTGAAAAGCAATCCCACGCACGCGCTTACTTCAGTGGCTAACGCTTCATCAGCGGCCAGCAGAGTCATAAATATATTTTCAGCCTTTTGGAGCTTGCACAGCAGGTGTTTATATACAGTATGCGTATGTACATCAGTTGTTCATGAAATTACATTGAGCATAGCGTTGGATGGAGGTAAAAGTGTCCATCATGGAGAATGGCAGCAAGGTCGTGATGAACTGTAAACGCTCTCCAAAGTGTCTTTGAGTCATCAGAGCTTGTTAGAGGTCCCCGGCACTGAAACCTCAGTGTTTGTTTCATCTGACGGAATTCTGTTTTGGGTCAGAAACTCCCATTTAAATGCAGAAGAATTCCTCTTATGTGCCCCCAGTCCTCCAGATACAGTCCTCAGCCTCCTGATGTCTATCAAATAATGCTTTAACGAACCTTAACTAGCCCCTGTTCAGTCATTTCAGTCAGAGACCACTTGAGGGAAACAGAGAGAGAGAGAGAAAAGGTCAGAAACTAGGCGCAGCAGCGTGGTGGAGGAGAGTCACCAACATGGGGCTCATTGATCAAACGGGATTAGTCTGGTTTCAAATCCCTGGCACCACATGAGCAAAGCTCTTTTTATCTGGGTGGATATCCTTTCTGTGGTCCCAGGTAATCCAGTCAGCAGCCGCGGGTGTAATAGTTTTAGTCTGTTCGGTGGAAGGAGGAAGGGTGGATGTGGTGAAGAGCCCAGCACGTGGAGCTGCCTAACGTGTGACTGCTCCGTTAGGTCCTGGGATGAATCTGCAATGCAGAGAAGGAGGGAGAGAAGGAGAGAAAACACACGCACTTAGAATGAACAAAGACATGGGAGGATTAGAGCTGGGCAGATCGCTCCATTTATGTGTCTCTAAAGCAAAGGTCTTTTGAACTGCGGAGGCTCTGTGTCACCTCTAGGCTCCTGCTACTTTCCTAAATACAGAGATTAGAAGTGGAAACGCTGATGAGTGTAGCTGTGGAGGCACTTACAGGTGGGAAAAAATGAGCTGTTTCCATAAAAACCCAGTGTTTTCCCATGCTGTGTGTTCCTACTTCTGATGTGTTAATGACTTCACCTGGAACGCCTCATTTACGTCTCTCCCACCCAGCGCTCACGTCTCCCGGTTCATTTTCCTTCCACCTGATAAAAAAAATCTTTGGTTCGGCACATCTGTTGTGGAATCTGATCGGTTTCTGCCAAACTCTGCTTTTATTCAGCGTCTGGACTGGTTTCAATGATACACTGTTCAGCCTTTATGCTGCCCGTGAATGCTCTACGTTTTGGCATGCACCGCCGAGTCTGAATAAATCTGTACACATATTCCACTCCTCAGTTCCCTGTCATCTTATGACTATGAAGCTTTTCTTCAAAAACACTGTTATTTCATTTTATTTTATTTTATTTTTATTCGAAAGCAGTTGTAACTGCAGTTTAACTGCAGTTGCTGCTTAGGCCACAGGCTTTGGAGCCAATTAGAGAGCCATAATCCTCTTCTGCAATGATCATTTGAGCAGGTTTGGCAGGTGGCAGCCTGTCGTGCGTGTGTGTGTGTGTGTGTGTGTGTGTGTGTGAGGGTTCTGTAACACATCTAGGGGTTCTACTGTTGGAGATCATCAGATCATTTACATCTGTGTTAACCTTCCATCTGAGCGGACTCCTGTCAGTGGTTCAGCGACTTTGTTTTCTTATTACATATTGATATTTGCTGCAGAATTTGGAGTCAGCATTTTGATCTGGAGGCGGATCTGTTCCAGGGTGATGGGTTTTCATGTGGAGGGTTTTGTAATCAATGAAGTTTCTTTTTCCTCATGCACTGGCTCATTTCTTTAAAAGACAAGCAATGAGCCTTTGGAAAATGGAGGACACAATAGAAAGAGCATTTATTCATAATCCAGGTATAGCTTCAGAAAAGTATCACTGTGAGAGCTCTCTCACAGCTGAACAAAATGTTGTTGTCGACCTCTGCCGGATTTAGCAGCAACAGGTCGTGCGCGATGGCTCGCTCTTCGTTTGGACAGCCCACCAGAGCTTTCTCGGTGGGAGAAAAGGAGCTGTATGCAAATGTCCTCACTTAGACTAGACAGGCTAAGAAAAAAGGTGTTCTTTGTTCTTTTTTTTGTCCCCCATCTCCTCAAATGCAGCAGGTAGCGGCAGATCGCTCAAGGATTTCCTGCCTATCCTGTCTGTACTGCCAGCTAAGCCATCTGCATTCTAATTTGCAGGCTGCATTAAATTGCAATTTACTCAGACTTCAGTGAGTAAAAGCAGCCAAGGACAATTGCCTTAGCCAAAGAATTTCGAGCAAACACAGCCTACCCTTTCCCCCGTTCTCGTTTAGTGCTGAACAAATCAATCACATCAGCTGAGGAACCTCTTCAAACAGAAAAACAGACGACTCCAGACAGCAAAAGACACCAAGATCCATTTAATGTCACATATAAAATGGATTAAACAAAGAAAAGGGATTTAAAAACTCTCCCCCCACAGATATCATAGGAATCACAATCCAGCCATTACGGCAATAAACATTTCAATAAAAGCAACTTTCGTATTACAAAGTAAAACAGCGGTTTTTGAATGATGGAAATGACATTGCACCAGGCTGAAGGAGGAGGAAAGGGTGTCTAACACAAACGTGAAACAGAGCATGTCGTCGGTAGACGCGTGCGCGTGTGTCACGGCCGCTGGGAGAGTTCAGTCTCCGGGTTTTCACCATTTAGACAGACATGAAGGCTGGTCACATTTGCTCTGAAATGGCCGCACAGATGGCTCGTGTGCCATCTTGCCCAGAAAAGGCATCGCCCCGCCCGCTACCTCTCTATATGTCTCTGAATGGGCCGTTAAGCGTGACGACAGGAGAGCACTCATTTACTGTATGTGACAAGCGTTATGCTTCTTCAGAAAAGTCACATTTAAACAGCGTGGGATGAAAAAGCTGTATGACAGCTTCTTCGGTATTGATGACAAATAAATTCAGTCCAGCTGATGATGGGACAGTACTACTGTAGCACTGGAAACACCAGTAACCTGTATCATCAGTTCCATGAGACCAATGAGACCACTGGATTTTGAAAAAGGAGGGAAGAGGGAGGAGTCTTCATCACCAGTGAGGATTAGCTACGAAAACAGTCTGAAGTCAGTTTGGGATTTTGTTGAACCCCCTCATCACGCGTGATCTGGTTTCAGGTTGGTTCAGTTGAGGGGAGGTGGGTTTATGGTGCTTTGCTGTATACATCAAATCTCCCTTATTTGGGCCTAATTTAAAAAGTTATCTTAGAGACCAGACAGCGCCAGTGGCGTCAAATCAGATTATTTTTAAATTATTTAGGGATACTTCTGCAAGTATGTCATCTTGCACCGTTGCATCTTTTAAATAAAACATGTTAAGTGTTTATAACGTATTATGTCGTGAGCCTTTTGCCCCAATAAAATGAAAGGCAGTAAATAATGAATGGGAATTAATTGAGATTAATCTAAATTAATCCACAGCGGCCCTGTGATTAATCTGATTAAACATTTTAATCATCTGACATCCCTGGTATTTACAATTACTCACATGTGATGTTCCATTTTAATACTTTAGGTCTCTTATTATCCAGGAACTTTAATTCTTTTTGCCGGTGAAAAGCTGCAATCATTAGCCCCTCTCTTATGTCTGCCTCGCCTGAGGTGTGCGTGCGCTCGGAGGCGGCAGGACGGGATTGATCTATTTAGCAAGCGGAGCGGCAGATCTATGGTGGGGAAATGTTTTGAAAGGTGCCTCCCAGCTTCGCCCTCACTGTGACTTCCGCAAACAAAAGGGCCTGCCTTGTCTGCTGCTACACAACAGGCAACGAAGGGATCCCTCTCTGAAAGACACAAAGAAAGAGAAGAAGGAAACGTACGTCAGGCACCAGCTCTGCATGGTTTCTCACTTCTCATGCCAATTGTTGTTAAAATGCGCCCTGAAGCTTGAGTGGACAGCCCGACTGAACGCCTTCCCACCGCCTCGGCGACACGTTTCAGAGCAAAGTGAAAAACCTGTGGCTGAAAGCGAACGGTGGGGAAAGGAAAAAGCGAGCACGACGCCATGTTGCGGGGGCTTCTTGGCTTGTTAGAGACAAAATACAAATGAGGCAATTTGGCTTAAGAGGCGGGTGAGTGAGGAATGTTGATTTAAAAAAAAAAAAAGGCACCAGACTGCTGGATAAAAGGCCTTTCAGCTAGTCTGTAGGCTACACTGGGTGCTGATAGCCGCTTCGACAAGACCCTCATGGGGAGATCAAGTGCCCGCCGATAAGAAGCAACATGACCAAAATGGAAGAGGATCCGCCTGGGGGTCTGGTGTACACGTGTGGGGAAACACACACACACACACACACGCACGTGCACAACAACATACATCTACAAAACATGAGAGGATGGTACACAACCGGGATCACACAGCGAGAGGAGAAAGTAGCATGCCACAGATAAGTGACTAATTGGATTGGCAGACCAGCTAAGGCGCTGTAATCGAACCCACACAGGGGCCGATAGCAGAAAAGAGGACAGCGAACAAAGGTGGTGAAGAAAGGAGGAGGGAGTGATCCGGTCATTATGCAGTGTGCATACACAGCAGGGCTCTGCTGAGAGGTGGACCCGGGGCCTCTAAAGCGCTCCATGAGCCCAATTGTGTTATCCTCTTCCTACTATTTTTAATGTAAACTACCATTTTCTTCTTTTAGTATTTGAGTCCTTCCCCTGTGATTCTGGCAAGAAAATAGATACATCTCTAAAAGACATACAGATTCCCTACTGCTAATTAGTTTAGCTCACGTTCAGACTGTGAGCAGATTTAAGTTGAAGCATAAATCATAATGTATCACGAATGTAAAATGATGATGCACACCCCAGTAGAAACCATCAAGTGTGTGTGTGTGTGTGTGTGTGTGTGTGTGTGTGTGTGAGTGTGAGACTGTCAGCTTATGCTGTATGTGTTCATGCATGGGCTATTTATATATGTGGTGATTCTCTTCACATGCTCTGATTGGTTAAAGCTTCAGAGATAATCCATGCCTGTCACTCATGGACACAGATCCCCTAAATTTCTCCTGAATCTTACTATGAAAGTCATTAATGACAAGCCTCAGCTAACTTGGATAAACAAACCTTATGGGACACACAAAGTTATTAGCATGCTAATTTTAGCAGAAAATTACATAAAGTGAGAATTTGAGTCACATTATGCACATGGGACCCTTTAGAGTCATTGAAAAGTTTATCTGATGCCTTTAGATGTGTCTGAGCTGATCTAATTAGTGCCAGGAAAATAGGTGCACGTCTGCTTCTTGTTGGGGGAAACATTTGAAAGAAAAAAAAACAGAATGAGATAAAAACAACACCAAACATTTATATAAAAATGCAGCAGCTCTGCTTTCATTTATGTGTACTTTGCTTGTGCTGGGTGATAAATATTTAAAGTGGGTGGCGGTGCGCTCGCTATTTGTGTCACGCCTGGCTAATCATGCACAGCATGTAAACACACACTTGATTATTTTGCACTGGGTATTTGGCTTAATGAGATGTCATTGCACATGAACTGGTCCCACTCCTACGTCCCAGCACTTGGGTGCTTTACAGTAATGTGATAGAAACGGGGGAAACAAAAACAAAGCAACAACAGCTTGAGAAAGAAGACTAACCTTTACAGAAGCAAGAATGCAGCTCAATTTCTGTTGATGCATCCTCTGCATTTTGCTTCCGGAAGCTAAAAAGGGGAGTATGGCTGGGTGTTCTGCAAGAGAGGGTTAAGAAAAAAGGACACGTGTGTATTGGGTAAAAAAAAAAAAAAAAAAAAAAAAAAAAAGCAGCCTCAGAGTTTATTTTCTTGCCCTCTTCTCTAATATTTATATTAAACCAAAGCAGGTTTTCCTCATTGGTGGATAAATTAATGGTAATCCATCTGCAGAAATGTCCAAATTAGTGAATCATGTAATGATTGATAAGGTCATGTGACACCCACCATGCCCTGGAGGTTAAAACGGTGGGTCAGCTGCACTCTGATGTGTTATTAATATCACATTAATGAACTAAAATTATAGACATTTCAGCTGTCATCAGTATGAAAAGTCCTGTTTGGTGACGATAATCCACAAAGTAAAGATAATGGGTCTGGAAGTATTCCAGGACAGCTTGAGTAGCAGTTTCACCCATCGTTGTTTTCCCTCCATGGCTTCATATTTGAATTGTGCAAAGGATTGAACTGAAAATTAGAGATGCATTCTTTAGCCGAAACCATGCGCCAGGCCTTACCTTGACAGGAGAGCAGAGGGCCCGCTCGATCAACTCCTTTCTGAGCATTTTGGCCCTGAGGTGGCTGCGGAGGGGACTCAGCAAGAGCTTTATGCCTACCTGGCCGCATATAAATCTGCAGGCTGACCTTGGGGAGCCCCGTGAGGTCTCACCTTCACTGGCTGCTCCCTCTCTTACTGTCACATAAGTCTCTGCTTCTATTCAAAGTCGTCGTCACCAGGTGAAGGAAGGAGACGCGTTTTTGCTGATTGGAGACAGGACGTGGGTGGGGGTCGGGGTGGGGGCGGGCGCTGAGCTACTTAAATGAATACAAATCAGATGATCAACCTGCCACCGTACTGGCCCGGCTGGCTTTGAGCTCTTAACGCCTGGTTTTCGCATGCTACACTGAGTCTGTTGACGGAGCTGGAAGGCTGTGAGCTGTAACTCTGGGAGGAGTGTGGCCCAAGGCAGAGCTCACCTGTTGGTTTACTGCCTGCTTTACGTACTTCTTTACTACGCCGCTGTACGCAGGAGGCTCAGGCGTGCTGGGCGAAGCTCTGCACTGTTATTGGTTCTCTTTCATCCACAGGTTTGACACAAAGGAACATTCGATTCAATAAAATTGAAGTAAACGCAGTGTGTTTGGATGGATTTACGACTGCAACGTGTTCAGCGTTCAGGTGTGTGCCCTCGGAAAATGTCTGCATGTAATCACAGTAGTGCAACGTGCATGCAGGAAACGTGCGTGTGTAGGTCTGCACCTGCAGAAAAACACTCAATTGTGTGTGAATGTGTGCATGAGGTCTCACTCTTGTAGTCTTGATTTTGTTCCCAGAGGAGCACATCCATCCAGAGTTGTCAGGCAAAGTCTTACATTCCTCTCCCTCCAGACACGGTTCCATCTCGCACCACCATTTTCCAATTACAATGGACGCTGAGGGGAGACAAAGCGGATGGAGCCGGGTTAGTTCGTCACCCAGCATGCACGTTACACATTCCCAGTATGTTCAACACTGTGGAGAGCTGCTAGAAAAGGAGTCAGATGAATGATAATAACATACATGAGGACTATCTGCCCTTCTAACTTAGGCAGGATGATCTGAAAAAACTTCCAACATGTGCAAAAACCTCCCACGTAAACATTTTTTATCTACATATTTGAGTCACATGTACACAAAAAGCACCCACACGCCTCAAGAGTTACATCTAGCGGAGGCCCAAATGAACCTTTTCCCTCCTCTCTGGCCTCAGAGCAGCTGTAGCGTCGTAGCTTTTCCACGCAATGACGCTATACTAACAGAAATGAATCATTGTTTTGTTTTGATATCGCTGCATTGCGTGTTGGGGAGCAATCAAATTTTTAATCAAAACTAATTGCCTCTCATTAACATCGACTGAATTCTTCCTGCAGCTATCTGACAAAAACAAATATGTTCTCTTGGAGAACCTCCTTCCCCCGCTTCCCTTTTCCTCTCTGGGTGTGCCGTGTGAGCGTGTGTGCAAACTGTGAAATCTGAAAATATGTTTGGGCTGCTACATGACCAGAAAACATCTTTCATGCTATCTGCTTTCTCTGCTCACTCCGTTTTCTTTCTCCCCCAAAGATGCAAGCAAAGGTGTGTGGAAGTGCACCTTAAAAAGCCATTCCCCCTTTTATCATGCAGGAAAAGCCTCGGCCAGTGCAGTGAGATAAACCAGGATCGTTTCATGTCTCCAACTTTTTTTTCCGAAGCTTTCAATCAAGAAATTGTCTGCCTGCGTTGCCAAGGTTACAGACCAACCACCAATCGATTGTGATTTTGAGCACTGTAGCTGGTTTCCAACTGTTGGGCAAAGATGGTTAAAGTACAGCGCCTCGTAGCACAGAGTGTGCTTAAGTATACACCAAAAAAAAAACCAAAAAAAGAAGACTGGCCACAGGCAACACCCTGCTGCTGCTCAGCCGACTGTCCAGCAGATGCACTTTCTTCCTGTGCTCGTGCCTTGGTGGGGCCTGGGTGAGAGCATCTGCTAACAGGACGAGAACCTGCCCTTCGGCTTCCCCCGTGGCTGTTTATTTTATCCTCTCTAATTACCACACGTTTGCTCTGTCGTCCACTGGACTCTCTCCACCCCCCATC
>BJFM01003502.1:13397-33103 GCA_016586285.1 Arothron firmamentum | reverse complement strand
GTGTGTGTGTGTGTGTGTGTGTGTGTGTGTGTGTGTGTGTGTGTGTGTGTGTGTGTGTTAATTTAGAATCAATAGGTGGTCTGTGTGGGTTTTCTCTGGTGCTCACTTTCCTCCTACCGTCCACAGACATGCACGCCTGGCTGACTGAAACATCTTAATTGCCCTATAGTTATGAGTGTGTGTATGACTGGTGTGTGTGGCCTGTGATGAACCGTCTGAGCTGCATCCCTGCCTCTCCACGCTCTAGAAATTTTAAGTACAGATGAAGAAAGAGACATTTTCCCACTCCTGACATGCAAAATGCACCATTAAATTAAGCATAATCAGTGTGATCAAATCATATTTACGGTCTTCCACCTTCACACTTTTCCACAGCGTTGATTTCGAATAAATAAAAACCTCCATTTAGCTTTGTAATACGGCGATGTGTAAAGCGTCTGTCCAAACAGATAATCTACGCAGCAATTACACATTTCTGCCAATTTGCATGTTGAGAAAGACAAATCCGAGGCAAGTGTCCCCGTGTTGAAAAGAAATATGGAAAATTGTTTCCATATTTAGAATCCCCATGAGCGTTCAGTTGGGGGTGGCTCCTGCTGCCTGCTGCGATGATGGGGATAAAAAAATTTTTTTTAAAAAAAATCCTGGTTCTGGCTGTTTTTAATCATGACATGTGACAATGTCTTTCTTTCTCTAAGCCTTTAAATTTTTAGAAAATGTAAATTAAAAGAAATGATTAAACATACAATTACAGAGTTGTGCCCTCAGATAATTACCACTCATGAGTCATACGTGTTCCTGGACCAGTCCCCCGACCCAATCAGGCAGCAGGAAGCAGCCTGATTATAACCTGAATGATCCCAGTCGTGAAAAAGCCGTGTGTGTGTGTGTGTGTGTGTGTGTGTGTGTGTGTGTGTGTGTGTGTGTGTTGAGGCAGATGGTGTGTGTAGACTGCAGGTAAACCGCTGAAGCCTCCACCTCTGATTAACTCTGTGGGGGTGAAGTGGAGGCTGCATGGAGACCGGGAAGGAGAGTGAACTGCAGGGAAAATCACAGTGAAGAGCAGAACTGGGCTGTTCTGGGGAGTAGGTGGGAAATTTGATGAAATTGTCCACTTTGTGTGCATCGAACCATGCCTGAACAAGTCTGTGGTATTGATTATAAACGTGTTTGTGTTGCAAAATCTAAAACACCTTTCCTAATGTACTTGTTGACATATATTTGGATTAATTTAAGAAAACAAAGACGTGTCTTTCTGCTGTATTTCATACATGCAGGTTTGGTTTATTAGGCTCTCCTAATGTGGCTCCAGCATTATGATTATTCTCCATTGCTCTGGCCCTGTTAAACCGTCATTGCAGGAGCTGGCATTTCCCATTACAGCTTGACAGCTTCTCCCTCTGAAGTTTAAAAACATCCTTTCATTTTTCTTTTTTTTTTTCTCACCCAGCCCTTCAGCGCTCAACCTCAAAGCTGGGCTGGAAAAATTCAAGGCAACAAGTTCAGCCTAATAGGCAATTAGCTTCTCGATAAGCCCCTCTCGCTGTGATTACTGGACTACATCGTTCTCATTAGGAAATGTTTGCAATCGAGATCATCATGGTCATGGAGGAAATTAAAGTAATTAAAGTTTAGCGTGATTGTTTTGCATGTCACAGTGGGTTTTTATTGTCTCTGTCTTGTCTGGCCGCTGGGTTCACACCTTCTATCTTGTATCTACACATTTCTTGTTGACCCAGCCTTTTCTGGTCTCATCTGGTGAGCTTTTCTGGGCCTCTCCGTGCCCCTGGCCTCTCCTTGGCTCCCATTTCTTCCTGTTTCCTCACTCCAGCTCCATTTTTGTCTCGGAGCATCTGCGAGAGCTCTGGTTGTTCACCCCCGTCGGCCCGAGCCGAGGGATCGATGAGCAAGCGGGCCACTTACTGTAATCGCTGACCCATTCCCCAGCCATCATTTAGCCCCTGACCTCCATTCCCTTAGCTCTGAGGAAGAAGCTTTGTTTCTGCAGAGCCAGGCCCGAGAGCTTGGAATGATCCCAGTTCAGCGGGGTCACAGCCCCTAACCCGGTCATCCTCCAACAGCCGTAGCTGGTTTTGCTCCCGTTGTTGCTCTGACTCCTCACTGTTGATCTTGGAGGACCACAAACAGCTGGAAAACCGCGGTCTGCAAAAAAGGCTCCCAGCGCCCGGGACCGATGGCACGTCCCTGACCGGTCAGGTGATGCGCGGAGCTCGGTCCGTCCGTCTGAGAGCCCCGAGTATTTAGGCCACAGACCTCAGGCAGTTTGAATAAATCATAACTTAGGCAGTCCAGATATCTGTCTCCATGGCAACTCTCAATCCATCGGCATAGATTCTGCAGTACACAGAGAGCGTCAAAGGGCAACAATGATTATACAGTTCCTTAACTATCGATGCCAGGCGGATATGAAAAAGAGAGAAGAGATCCGTGAGTGCACGGATAAGCAGAAAATCATGTCTCTGTAGCCGTTTGTAAGCTGCTCTGTAAATATTTGTGGCTGCGCAGCTCCTGAAATCTAGCTGCACGGATGAGATTGCAGCTCATTAGTTGTAGACGGCGAGAGCGCGCTGTCAGAGGAGGCTTTGCAAAGCAAAAGGAACGCAATCATGAAGGCTGATGAGGTCGTCAGGAACATTAGGCATTGACCCAGAGATAATAATTAAATGATCACCTATGGGCTGTCCACACAAAGAGGCTGTGATGGAATACACTGCTGGGAAACATGAAGGGAGCGGGGCAGAGCTGCAGACGATGAAGAAACCCCCTCATGCCATGTCTTTTCTTCCATTCACAAATCGAAAACAACCCCAACCGAAACCACGTGATCCTGACAGGCTGCTGCAGAGACAATGGGAAGCGGCCGGCTACAGAAAGCAGCCACTGTTTACTCTCTGAGGATCCTCGCCGGAGGTTGCGTTACATGCTAAAAAATAAAAAATATAATTGTTGATTCGGGTGTATATTCTGTAAATAATAAATGACAAATTAACTGATTCTTTTCTTTAGGGGGGCTATCCCTTTGAAGCAAGGTGGGCTTTGAAAACTTTGCCTTCAGAGCGGATTTTGCCAGGTACTTGCTTAATTACATTTCCGAGGGCCGTCTTTGTAACAGTCGTCAGTTTGAAACTATCACAAAAGCAGCAGCCTGCCCTCTGAGGCGTCCGCAGAAAAGGCTTTCATAATATTTCTTTTTGCCAAAGTCTTGTTTTTAATTGAGCTCATTACTGCACCAGTGGAGCGAATTAAAGCAACTATTGTAAAGTCTGAAAGGTGACATACTGTTGCCTTCTGTAGCTCTAAAGTGAAACTTTGTCTATTATTTGCGAATCTGCCAGGTCAAAAGCAGGTGGAGCACACAGACGGGCTCCGCTTCACAGATTACACTGCTGACTTTCATCAAGAAAATATTTGATCAGTGTCCAAATGACATATTCCTCCACCTTTTTTGCACTTTTTTGCATCAGTAATTTGCTTTTATTCATCAGGACTGTCAATAACATTTTTTCTCTTACAGTTCCAGGCAAATTACAAAAGTGTTTTGTCATTTCTGGCACGACTCCTCCTGGGGTTATGTGAGGAGAAGTTTCATAATCTGAATAATGAAGACTATATTTTATAGAGTTGAGAGTTGTTTTGCTGCTGAGACATTCTCACTGTGAGTAAAACCGCGAAGAAAATTTAAATGTCTGCAGACCTTAAGACCCCACCCCAGATCTTACCTGTCAAGAAACATTTTAGTGCAGACAATTAAAAATTTAGAACAAAATGACATATAGAAAACCAAAATAATACCAAACTGATATCAGCTTCCGGTACTAGGTTGAGCAGTGAGCATAGTGGGTCATTAATCTTGCCCTGCTGAGCTCGTGTATACATTTGGTGCATTGCGAGCGCAGTTCTCACTCGTAAACAGCCACAAAATTAGCCCCTTTGTGCACAAATGAAATAATAATAAAAAAAAAAAAAACAGCCTTGGGTGTCGTGGTGGTGTCTGTGTCTGACTCCTTTAGCATGTGTGGCGGTGTGGCGTGGACATACAAAGGGTCACAGGATTTCGGTTTACATCAGCACGCGCTTTTGTGCCGCTGCGCGACCGTCTGCGTCGCGGGACCTTTGCTGGAGCCGTGAAAGAGCGTGTACCCAAGAACAAACGGCTTCATTTAGCATCACAGGACAGGGCCCAGCGTGTCTGCCTGCATGTAAATGAATCGGCAAACGCGCCGCGTGGAGAACAGAGTCGGTCTGTTCTCCACGAGAGCAAGATGAACTTGCTCCTCGTGGCTGTCCCGCAGAGATAAGACCCGGCTTTATCATTCTCCGAGCTAGTCGGCCCGTTGAAGAACAAACACATTAAATCGTAGTCTGCTGTGTTTTAAGTGAAGTGCAGTAATCCATAATTCTAACAAGTGTTCCTGACTTTCTCCTGACATTGCCTAATTCTGCTGTCTGCCTCGTGTTAATGTGACTTATCGGAGGGTTCCAGTGGGCGTGTTAAATTCTCCCTCAGTCCCTGGTGTAAACAAGGGCCCGGGGCCGTCTCTTTCTCTGCGATCACAGGTTGGCTCGTCTCGCGCGCTACCCCACAACCTCCTGTAGCCTCTCCAGAGATGAGCCTGAAAGCGGCGCCTTGCTTTCCACACGTGCCGCTTCAGTTGCGCACAGGTAGTGCAGTGCTGCAGTTAACACCATGAGCTCAAGCCCACCTTGAGGAGGGTCTCCCCCCCCCCCCCCCTTCCTCCGAGCTCGTGTCTATAATTGCAGATTTGATCACTGATCTCCCTTGGATCTCCCCACTACACTTTGTACAACCAAGTGTCTCCATGTTTAATCTATCATTTAAGAGCATTAGTCAGAGAGAGCGGTCTACTCAGAGAGAAGCCCTCTCCTCCCAAGATCCTCTCTTGGGTGAGTGTGTTTCAACTAAAGGAATGAATTTCTCATCCTTTCCAGGGGTGCTGGGTTAAGTAGGTTAGCAATGATTTGCCATTTAAGACGGCAGAAATGGGAGACATCACAAGCCATCACAAGGACACAACATATTAGGATCAGATTCCTTGTGAGGCACAGAGTAGCGTAGCAGCAGAGGCTCTCACCTATTATCCTCTTGTTCTCTCCATTTTACTCATATCTAATAGAACTACAGCTCGCAGGTTGTGACAGTGCTCTCACACGCATGTGAGCAAGCATGTGAGCGTCTGAGGTCGGGGGTGGGCTGTGGTGGTGTGCATGTCCTCCGGGTCTTGGCTGCGTCAAATGTCTCATCCATGATGGACAAGGCCCAAGTGGTTTTCCACAGCAAACTGCTGATCTCGTCACATCAACATGAAATGTTGATAGTGCCACAATCGGGAAGTCGGAGGCTTCGGTTTGTCTGTTCCTCACAGGCATTGATTTCTGCTGGGGCTGCAGGGCTTGGATTTCCTAACGATTCTCCTGTGGGTCCTGTCCTCTCCGACCAGTGAAATCACCCTCTTGGGATGCCATCACGATCTGTGAGGCCCGTCTCTGACCTTCCTCCGTCTTCACATGAAGCGGAACACTGTGGCCCTCAATTATGAACCGTACGTGCGGCAGAAAACTGTGCGCACGGCCATTTTCAGGCGAGGCGAGGCATTTATCAACCTGGACGTGAGCGTACCAGCCGCTCAAATCTCACATCAGGCCTGCTATCGTGTACGCAAGTTAGAGTCAGTGTCATTTCGTGGTGCAGCACAGCGAAATCTAACAAAATGTAAAAGTAATGATTAAACAAACCTCAAACTGATCATTAAGCACAGGCAGCCACATATTCCATACAGATTAAAAAGTAAACGAATATCACTGAATAAAATAAATAAGTATTGTTTTTCGGTGTAATTATTTCTGTTTTTCTGACTTAATTTCTTTCTTTTTGTTTATTTTTTTAAGCAATCTTGTCCTTTTTGTCAAAGTAAATGTTTTTTTTTGTTTTTTTCGTGGTCATTGACAGAATATCTAATAACTGGTGAACCTGTGTGCACGCTCCCGCGCGACTGCGTCAGGGCAACATTTTCTGGGCTCCATTAACACCAGTTTTAACGCTTGCAAACAGCACGTCCTTGTTTAACCTCCACCTCACTGGAAGGGAGCAACTTCCAGCTTGAAAAGGTTTAGTTTTTTTCTCAAGTTTCTGCTCTCAGCGTTTGACTTCAGTGGGCGGGGGGTCTGAAGCTTGAATATTTAAGGGTGGAACATGTTAATGAATAATCGGGTTCAGCCGCCGCATTTATCAAGACCCGCCGAGTCGTCTGCTGGGATTCGCCATACACGAAATTTTCATGACTCACACGTGCGTCTTTTCATACCACGGCCCCTGCACGCAGATCTGCGCACGTTTCTATGCAAGATTGATAAATGAGGGGCCAGTGGGAGCACGTTCAAAATCACCACCAACCCCCCCCACCCCACCCCACCCCCCCCAAAAGTCCCAGTTATAAAAACAACCCACCTAATTACAGGACTCAGGCAGTCTCAGACACGGCTGACAGACCCCACACCCAAACTGAAAGCCGCGCCAGGGATCCGGGAGACCGATCGGCGCAGCCGCAAGCATCTGATAATTGCATCACGCTCCCCACACCAACAAAGAGACGGCAAAGAAAACAATGGCAAGGGAAATCAAAGCATCAAAGGGCATCTCGCGACAGTTTCCAATGTGTCACGTCATCCACACAGTCCAGGCCCATTAGCAGCCAATCACCTTGAAGGTAATTTTCTGATTTAAGCTAACTCAAAGGTGATCACAAGTGGAATACTTCTCTTTGTCCTCGGAGAAGCAATCATCCCGACGCGCACAACAGCCCGATAGCCCCCTTCAGCTGACATGACCTCTATCACAGCATTTCGTTTTTCTTTTCTCGCTATTAGCTGAGCAGAGGGGAGTGTGCGATGAGTCTGTCTGGCTTTTGTAATGGGTTGCCACCACAGGGACAGGGGTTGGTTCATTGGAAATCTTAAACAAAGCGCAAGGTCTTTTGGCGCTGTCTGATTCGGTGCCGGGGAGAGCGGGATTGGCCATTACCTCACGGGGCATGCCATCGAGGAGCTGTGGGATGCTGCTTCCAGACCCCAGGTGCACTGTCGTACACACAGGAAATTGAGCAAACGGGTTATTATTGAGATGGAGAGCTATCTCACTCCGTGGGGCTGCATCACAAAACTATTCCTCACTATTATAGCAACTGGAGAGCCTTCCTCCCCCTCAGACGCTCTTCCTCGCCTTTACCCTAAAGATGGTTCCCACTCGATGGGTGAAGGGGCTCTCTGAAGCCTTCCCTTCACATGCAACATAAGTAGATTATGAGAGGATGTTAACTCAATCAGAAACAAGTATCTGTACCGCAGAGGAGACCGTGTGTGTGTGTGTGTGTGTGTGTGTGTGTGTGGAGATGTGAGGCGGTGGCAGGAATTTTAGGGAAGACATTTACAGTCAATGCAGCAACTTGTGCTTCAACACCCCGAGGCGAATGAATAAGCAGCCAGCGTACAGACAATGCCTGTTTGGGGATTACAGACGTGTAGCAGACAGCAAGTAGGAGTGCAAGACGAGTGGCGTGACGGCGGTCTGTGCCGCCGCATAAATCAAACGGAATGTAATTCGAATCAACACACAAGCGCGAACGCGGCAGTTTGGCAGCGGCGCAGGCCGACAGGAGGCGCGGGCGGAGGGGTGGCCTGCGGTGGTCAGCGCTCGCATGTGCTGGACCAGAACACCGGTGGCGGGCTCCAGATGTGGAAGAGCTCGGAGGGAGGGGGGGAGGGGGGGCAGAATAGGCAGGAAGCTCAGAGAGGAGAGAGCGAATCTGGTTTTTTGGGGGGGTAAATAACGGTTTGTCCTATTGAAAGGGTGAGATCTCTGAGTGGAAAGGCCGTATTCTACCTACTGTGGTCGGGAGCCGCTTACGTAAGTGGGGACGATCCAAATGTCAGCGTGTTGCATCACGGTGCTGACCAACCAGCCGTCACTTTTGTTCCAGCGATGAAAAGCTTTCCCTGTTAGGTACCCACTGTCTTTGCTCTCTCTGATCTGGGAGCCTCACTGGAAACGTTCCACCAAACCCAGTCAGGGAAACGTGCAGGCGAAACACATGCACACGCTCAGGTTGCGTCACGGTTCGAACGCACGTAACCAAAAAGGACATCCGCAGCGAGTGTGAGTACCACATCCGCGGTCACCGCCAGCATTCTCTTCCTCCTATTTCCCATCAGATCTCTGTGAAATGCACCGTATTGCATTACCATCCCTGCAGCAACTGGGATGGATGTCGACCCACATTGCGATGGTTGTCTTCGCTGGATGGCAGAAAGAAAATCACTTATCCTGAGCGTCGGAGTTGAGATTTAGATAATTAGGCCCACTCTCGCTGTTGATCAGTTTCTAATCACCGCATTCGTCAGCGTGTACAACAACATCTGTCCCCATCGTTCCCGACGAATCCTCCAACAGCGGCTGTGGATTCAGTCGAGGGCGTCTGCCGTCCTGGAATTGATGGCAAGGCGGAGTGTGTGGGTTTTTAAAAACGCTGTTTTTGTGGAACCACTTCATGTTCAGTGCCTCGGTAGCTCATCTGTCTTTACGCACGTCAGCCGGGAGAGGCGGCTCGAGTGGAAGAGTTATTGTACTAAAGCAGGGAAACAAGTGGAGCTTTATTGCTTCACCTATTATTGTAAACAGACATGTAACTGGTCCTTCAAGTGACATTTATATTCCTGCAGGCTCGCGCGTGTGAGACACTATCTTACAAAGTGTGATTGAATGGAAGGGGTGGGGGTTCGGGTGGAGGGGGGCTGATCAATACAGTAAATAAATTGTTTATACGACTACAAGGCTCAGCATATCTTCGTTGGAGGAGAGGAAGAGCAGAAATCCCCATATGATGGAGGCCTTATTACAATAAACACCACGGTTTGCTTTTCATATCTGCCGATAAAGTAAAGCTCTATTTTGTGGCGCGGCGGTTCTCTCGGCCAGCGGGTCGAGGTTCGGTGTTCTGATGAATGCTAAAAACCAATTACTCTGGGGAGAGGGTTTTTTTTTATTTTTTTTGCTTTCATGAATATTTGCCGACATTACGATCCCTCCACGCTGACACTCGGCTGGGTGAAATGTGGGAAGAGGGCGAAAAACTCGACTTCCATCACCCGACCTGCACTCCGCTCGTGCTGCTTTTTCAGCCGAGCCAACGGGCCAATTACAGAGACCTGCGAGGAGAAGCAGAGTGGCGACTATTGGAATACAATTTATGAATCATTAAGAGAGAAAGGGGGGGGCATTAATATTTCATGACCACTGGCCCACCAACAAGTGTGGAGCGGTTTCAGTAAACAGACACAAACACACACACATGCGGGAGAGTGTGTGTGTGTGTGTGTGTGTGTGTGTGTGTGTGCCTGGACACACTCCCGCAGCGTCTGGACAGCGTCTCCGCAGCGCAGGGGTGACGCAGTGTTGGAAGCGTAGCCTTTGCCATCATGCAAATAGAGACATTCTTAGCACATCCATGAAAACCCCTCCAGAGGAATTGTAATGGCCGTCTGTGGAGGTGTCACAATGGGGAATTTGAAATCAAACCCTCCAAGCGCAGTCCTCTTCTTCACCTCGGCTCCTACGGAACATCAACTCCTCTCTCCGCTCCGGCCTGGAGCACAATTACGCCTTTATCTACAGACGGCATATTGGTTTCCTCTGACTAAAGAGCAGCAGGCTCCTGCTTCCTCCTATCCATTTAGAGCACAGTTGGGTCACCTCTCCTAATCACCCGCTAAACGCCTGGAGCCCCATCAAAGCAGATGAGCCTGCGTCTGAGGTGCGGGCACTTCCGTACGCTCATTTGCATACGAGCGTGCACGTGCGCGCGCTTTCCTCCATCACACACTGGGTATTATGCTTTAGATCAAAGCAGCAAACCCCCGCGGGCCCGACGCTTGAGCGCGGCTGCTGCTGCGCAGTAATTCTGCTGATACATATGCTGCTATTACAGGGGGAGAGAGCTTTCCTGCACTACAGGGGATCACAGACTTCTTTCATTGTTCTGCGGAGGTGATCGCGCGCGCACGTGCGCGCGTGCCACTCGGAGGACGGGAGGAAGAAAGTGATGTGCGCACAGTTCTAGATTTCCAGGCTGGCGCTGCTCTCCTGAGACATTCCCCAGGGCTGCGGGGATGTCCAGAGCGGCTGCTTCTGGGTTTGGAGAGAGCTTTCGCTGAGTCTCTAAATCCTCAACCCAGCCTAGAAGCTAAAGGAAATTAAAAAAAAACAAAACAAAACTGCAAGGACAGCGTGCACAGCATTTACTGTGGTGGGAAGACGAAACCTGAGCAGAATGTATCAGGGGAATTATGGACGATGATTCCTGACAGTTACTGGGGCCATGAACTGTTAATAATCTGCTCTTCAGCATAGGTTGTCTTGAGAGCAGAGGGGCTAATCAGCCCTCTCACCTTCCTCTTCTCATACACATTCTGCCTCTTCCTGTGTTTTTAAGGTCGGGGCGGACTCAGAGCTGGCAGCTGCTGACATCTGGGTGTGATTGGAGATATTAGAGGCTATCTGAGGAGCTAAAGGCCATCATTCTATTTTACTCTAAATTCAAACCTGGTGGACAAGAGCGATGGTTGAATAAAAGGTGGAGGTCTTGCAGATAACCAGCCGGGCCTCGGTCGCAGCTATCCTCTCTCTCTCTCTCTCTCTCTCTCTCTCTCTCTCTCTCTCTCTCTCTCTCTCTCTCTCTCTCTCTTTCTGATGCTTTAGTCATTTTGCCCCAGCCTTTGTTCAGAAGCCACAGGAGGATTTTTTTTTTTTCAGGGGTCTCTTTGGAAGAGGTAGAAAAAGGAGGCCGCAGCTCCGAATCAATCTCGGGATCTTCTTCCTCTTTTCCTCCTTCCTTTCTTGACACTGCTGGGGCTTCAGCGAGTGGAGCTGATGAATAATGGATGGTAGCGTGACCTTTGTGGCGCGAGTTCAGCCCTGTTCTCGCATCGTTGTGATCTGATGAGGGCTTTTGATCCAGCCCACAGCAAAGTGTTAAGAGGCAAAGAGACTGTGCACCATTTACCACTCTGATCCTTACACATATATATAATAACAATATTTATCTGAATGTCAATCTGAAAAAAATGAAGCTGAGGACAATTTTTTGCTTGATCATAAATCCCAAGGATTGTTTTTTTTTTTTTACTTACCTAATTTCCAGTTTTAAGGAAGGAAACGCACACAAATGCAGTCTGAGGTCATACGTCTGTCTCGTTATCAGAGGTATTACAATCAAATCAACTTGTTGAGCCTTTCAAAAAAAATGTTGGGAGGTATTAACACATCAGCTATTTGTAGCCTTGGAAGAGAGGGAGAGTTGGTGGAGAGAGGACTTTAAGGGTTTCTGCCAAGTGGAGCATGAAGGTGGAGAGGAGACTGGATGGAAGAAGAAGGCGAAAAGAGGAAAGAAGGTGAAGCACCATCACTAAGAAGGAAGTAAACATTCAGAGAAAACCATAATTCCAATCAAACCACCTACAGGATTTCCAGGATTCATGTTTTAAGTTTTGGAGTCAGGTGAGATGATAAGGAAACCTCAAGTGTGAACGGGTTTGTTGTTCAACAACAGGCAGGGCTGCGGCGGGAGGACACTTGACTCTCACAGACTGTTAGGAGCGTTATCAGCCGTAGAAAAAGGACTGATGAATCATTTTGTGCAGATGGGTTCATTCTCTCCCACTCTCCTTTCCATTTAAAGCACAAAGAGGGAAGTGAAAGAAATGGAGTGAGACAGTTTACCACCTGTGCTTCTCTCCTTTCCAACTTCCACCAACTAATCAATTGCAGCAAAACAAGTTCGAGGGGAGGGTAATTCGACAGCTGGAGAGGGTGCGGGCAAAAAAACAAGCTAAAAAAACAGTTTGTGAGGGGAAAAAAAGATCAAGACCGTGTTCGCAAATAGTTTCTTCTGTGCCGATTTATTCAGCTCTCAGTAGAATCCATGACTCGAAACAAGCTGTTATTTCCAAAATAAACGTACTACAACACAATATTGCTGAAAATTAGAAAGTTTTAGCACTTGGTTTAAATGTGTTTCTTTCAGATTAAATGGAGTTACACCTGTCATGGTGTTATTTCCTTATCACACCGTCACACCTGTCACGGTGTGATAAGGAAATAAGCGAGCATTTTTGATGTCCTGCTGGAAAGAACTCTGCATTAAAAGGCCCAATACTGTGAAGTAAAACAGCAAAGGTCTGGAAGCAACTCTTCCAAACCTTCACTACAACCTAATTAATGCGTGTGTGCAACTGAAGAACAGTTTTCCAGGGATGGTTTCATCCTTTCATACAGCAGGAACATTTCATTCAGGAGCAAAGCGGGTTGAATTCAGTTGTCAAACTGACTAAAGACACATCATGTCCGTCCAGGCGCTCCTGGAGTTGAGACCCTGCAGAGTCAGTCTGTCCGGTCCATTACCGGCTGATGAATTAGATCTTTGCTAACTGCTGTGAATAAAGCACCCAGCGGCCCCGTTTCGCCTGTCGCCTGGCTCGGTGTCTCCTGTGTCTCCGTACCTGTGCAGCGGCTCATTCATGCGTTTCAGACCTCACTGCCATCACAACAGCACAGCAGATCTTTGTCTATTTACTGACGCTCCCTCTGCACTCTGCAGAGAGGATTTTGTTCTTTAAAATGACAAAAGACATGTTAGTCGCATCAGTGTGCTCCTCGATGACAGGGTCTCAACGGTACCATGTCCACAGATGTCAAAACGTCTGTCACATCGCTAATATAATCTTGTACATCTGTTGAATAGCTTTTTTAATCTAGACTCAGGAGTGAAGCGCACTTGGCACTTCTGAGATGCAAGCCTCACCCACCAGTTTCAACACATGCAATGACAAGGGGGAGAAAGACGGCAAGAAGAAAAGAAAGTGATTGCTTCGATTACTCCTATTTGAGGCCTGAGTCAGCAATCTTTTAAATCAGAGAACACACTCCCTTGCAAAGCTCTCATTCAGTATTCACGTGCAGAGCTGAAGCGGAGGTGCATTTAGAACTCCATCACCCAGTTAGCTGCCAGAGTGTCTTATTTCTGTTCTGTTCTACTTTTGGTGGGTACAGAAACGATGCTCGCGCTTGCCTACTGTCCCGTAACCATCTAAGCCATGTCCGATGGGCCAGGGTGCCTACGCCGTGGCCATTCCCGGAGATCTAACTGTCTGCTCGGCAGCTGTGAGGTGAGCTGTGCGGCCCGCTCATTCCCTCCCTCACATTTCCCTGCTGTTCATGTCAGTGAACAATGTGTTACAGAGAAAAACGTCTCGCTCTGTGAGAGACTAAGGCCTAGAGCTCTGCGTGGATCTGTGTAGAGGCGATCCAGCACAATGGATCCATTTTTAATGTGCAGGACAACTCCCAGGCTGTGATCTTGTAACTCTGCAGCAAACAGACCTAAAGTCAGGTCCATGCATGTGACCTGGAACCGTCCTAGACTCAGATCCAGGAACCTCTCACAGGAGGTGAGCCCTTTAATTCTGATTAGTCCTCCTTATCATAGAACGCTTTTAATTGGGTAAAAATATTAAAACCTCAAACCTTCAGCTGCACCACATAAGCCTTTTGTCCGAGAGGCTACCCCGGTGTTCATCTGTGATCGGCCTTTGCCATGTTTTTCAGCAGAAATGGGAGGATCCGGGCGGATGGCGAGCCACGCACTGGCGCTGGTTTTCAGCGGAGCGTGCGCCGATGACGATGTGCTTGGTTGGGATCGATCAGTGTTGCAGAAAGGCTGAGCTGGGAGCTGTAGCGTGCACGTCGAAACGAGGGGGGGGGTGAGATCGTCCACCTGAGTAGCTTTCAGCAACTGGGTGTATGAAATATTAATCTGATCACTTAGGATCTGCTGATTCTGAGGGAAGCAGAAGCCAAAGGCCTCTGAAGGGGACATCCATCACACTCACACTCAAAAGCCCAACACTTTTCTTTTTTTTTACAGCACAGACGCTCTTTTGTCGTTTGCGTGTATGTATGTGTGTGTGTGTGTGTGTGTGTGTGTGTGTGTGTGTGTGTGTGTGTGTGTGTGTGCGTGTGCGGGAGGCTTGTTTAATGTACAATATCCAAAGTCGGCCCTGTCAGGCTGGTGGTGAGGACGGGCTGAATCTCTACCATGGACTGCGGATTAGTCTCTGTCTGTTGCTCAGGGTGAAATATGTAATCTCATATCTGAGGAGTGCGAAGGCGCTGAAGAGGGAGGAGGGGATTCCTGCCATTTATGTGTAACCTTTTAAAAATGGATTTGCATGTGTGACGAGATAAGGGCCGAACCCGATTCTAAAATCTCCACCCTGCCGACAAGTAAGCAGGAGGAATAGAAGGTTCTTAGTACAATTATAAACACGCTGCGAGCTTATGAGATTCTGCTCTTCTTATTCCTTCTTTATTCCTTGAGTGAGTGAGTGAGTGAGTGAGTGAGTGAGTGAGTGAGTGAGTGAGTGACCACAGCGTGCTGGTCCCTCCCACCCAAAATCCATGCTCCAGGATTTGCATGTGCTGTTTCCTGCATTCGTGTGTGTTTAGATTCATGAAGGATATATGTTGTCTTCCTGCTCCGTATGTAAATAAAAGTATGCAAATGCTTCCATTTGCAAAGCTGATTCCTCTGCAAAGACTACCTCATGCTACCAGAGCTGGTTGTCACGGTGATGTGTCACAGGTCTGACATGGCTGTGATGTCAGACATGTGATCCTCAGGCTCTGAAAATGTTTCCCCTTCATCGTCTTTTAGATCTTCGCCTCCTAACGTTATCTTGATTGATTACGATAAGGAGTCTGACAGATAAGCGTCTCAGCCTGAGACGCAGAGAAAGTATCAAACCCCTGCAATCTCAAGACCTGCAATGGAACAGCGATACACACACACACACACACACACACACACACACACACACACACACACACACGCACACAAACACACAAAATCCGCAAAACATATCCATGGTGGCCTTAAAGAAGCTCTTAATAAAGTTTTAAAAGGTTGAAATTCAACTTGTCCGACAGCTTTTAACATTTCACTCCACTGACCTGTAATTATGAAAGCAGATCCCAGATCAGGTCTAGGTATTTGTGTCTTCCTGTCTCCGACACCATGTTTCCAGACCATGTAATCCTCATGAAATGGAACATCGCCGTGGTTACACATGCCCTTGTTGAGGGATCGGTGACTCCAGCAGGGACTTACGAGACCCGTCCAGCCAAAGATGACAGGCCTCTAAAACCTTCTCCGGGGGCTCGTATTCACCCTCCAATATCAGCAGTGCCGACATAAGCACACACACACACACACACACACACACACACACACACACACACACACACACACACACACACACACACACACACACACTTCTAGCCTGAGAGCGACTGAGGGGGGGCTGATGTCTGCTGCACGGGTGTTGGATAACAACCGTTAGACACAACCGTGGAGGGTTTTATGTCCACAGGCACCAGAAAATCCACCTTCATTGATTCCTACTGAAGTATCCCCCATGTTTATTCATTCTGTTCTAGCAGGTGAGACATTGTCATTAAAGCGGTAAAACCTCAAACCTTCTCCACAACCGTTGGTGTCGTGTTCCTATATGAGATTCACGGCTTTCTGGGGGAGTTGCTCCGGTTGTTGTTGGGTTTTCTGCGCCGCGGAGCGTGTTAGCGTCACCTGCGGCACGAAAGCTGCCGTAGAGGCTTCGACAGAGGAGAGGCTCAGAGCTTAAATGCGGAAAAAGCTTCAGAATAAAATTAGTCAGTCAGGCCCGAAACCTGGGCAGCACTCAGTAACACCATTAACACGAGGCAGATGTTCAAGGTTGGAAAGGTGCTAACACAACACCTCCGAGGGAGCACGAGCTTCCTATATGTGCACACCTCGTTCAAAGGTGAGGTGAGGTGTTACAGTCAAACAGACGCACATACATTCCCAAACACTGGTCCCTAACAATAGCAGGAAACGTTCCAGGGAAGCCATCCGCTCCCCTGGAGCCTCTCCCGGCAGCAGCTCTGGGTGACAGTTCTCATTTGCTGAAGTGCCAAAGGGAGGGCGAGAAAAAGGAAGTGTGACACTGTCTGCCTGCCTACCTTCTCATGTGAATCATCCAAAGCTGTAATAACATCACCGCAGCAATGTGCTGCTGCACAGAGGCCGGCGCCACAGCCGTGTCCCGGCTACCAGAGCGGCGCTTCACGCTGGCGTGGAGCTCACTCACAGGGGGCAGGACGGCGCCGGCACAATCAGACACCAAGGAAAGATGTTTTGGTGAAATAGTGAGTGACAAGCAGCAGAGGTGAGGCCGAAGGCCAGGTCCTCCTGCAGAAGCAAAACCCTCCGATCCCAAAACATCTCCAGGAGAATCAAACTCCTGCTTTGATTCCACTTAAGAGGAATTTTCTCTCTACGAGCGCGGGAAGTGGGGGGGGTATCATCACATCATTACGCAGCTTCAGAGGTGGGAGACCAAAGCTGCCAACCCCACCCCCCCCAAGCTCACCTCAGTCAGGCTGCTTGGATCAGGGTGGGTGTGGGAAGGCCTGGCTGGTTTTTTTATTTACTGCATTTGGACTTGCACACATGAACCTTGCACAGCTTTAAGGATGTGAGGGCTGAAATGGTGCTGTCCTACAGAAGCAAAAGCTCCACAGCAGGATTAATAAAACTCATCTCTCTGTTTGTCTTTGGCAGAGGAGGCGTCGGTTCGCGGGGGCCTCGGTGCAGAGTGGCCTCCTCCTTAAGGACGGAGAGAAAATATTACTAAATAGGATGAGAGGAGAGATCCTGTTACACCGGCACCGTCCCCGCACTCATTTTCCACCTGTGCCATCCAGCAGCTCAGAGAAAGCTGGATTCCACAGAGATGGATCCCAGAACCGAGTTCTCCGGTCGGATGTTACGTCGCGCACACGTGCGCAGCCCTCACGCTCCCATTCTTAAGGGAGGATCTGCACCGGTTTCCCGGCACGGACATTAATTCTCATTGAAAATCAACTCACAAGACGTACAGAGAGCAGGTCGAAAGGCCTTTTTGTTGGAAGAGCTCAATAAGTCCAATCACTTAAACCTCTGGGATGTGAGATGAGGGAGAGAAAATCCTCTGCCGCCTGGCTGCCTGCCTCTGGTTCTAAATAATATTTCCTTTCAAAATACTCACCGCCTGCCTCGCTCAGTTTCCCAAGATAATTGAAGTTAAACATATCTGTTCTGGCAAATCCACAGAGGGGAAGCGGCACACAGAGCGCGAGGAGGAGAAATCCGCTAACGAGTGCCGACTGATGAGCTGCACGGCTAACAAGCAGAGGAGGTGTGAAGAATATGAGTGCGAGGGGAGTACATGTTAGCCAGAGGAGGCTCCTCCGGGTCATTAGGTTAGAGACGCACAGGGTGCTGCCACCTCGTCCTTCATCCTCTCTCCGCCTCTCCGTTGGCCGCAGGGCCCAGGGCGGGACGGTACGGGGGCGCCAAGCAAAGCTGAGCGAACCTGACGTCTGCTGGAGAGGCTGTGACAAATGAAGATGCATGGCAGGGCCAGCGGACACTAATTGTCCACCTACATTTCCAACCGTCCGTCAGCATTCTTGCTCGTTGCGCTCCATGACTGGCACATTTAATACAAGCTGCACAACGGTGCCAATCCCACAATCCCGCGCTCCATTCGGACGGGAGCATCTGTGGCGCGTTTTCGCACGGCAGCGATGAGCAGATAACATCTCAACCTGTTATTATCTGATGTGAGACGAAGCCGCGATAACACAACAGCAAAGCCGCCGTGCAAATAGACCCCGGCTAATGCTGACGGAGCACCCCCGCGCCGAAAATGCAGACGGACTTTCAATCATGGCTCTGACAGGTGCGCATGTATTCAGGGAGGGCTTTTCTTTCCATAATTCGAAAGCGCATTATCAGGATTTTTTTTTTTTGGGTCCCCTGTCAGGGATGGAAAGCAAGATTCATTGGAAAGAGGTTCAGAAGGTGGAAAGAGGAAGACTCGGGAATATATTTAGCCCAGGCGCACGCATGTTTGTAGGGTCTGAGTGACGGGAAGGAAAGCGATGAACCGTAAGCTAGGCAGATATTTCACCATTTTTACCCAAACGCATTTGTTTGTTCATTTTTATTAGGATTCCAGATGGGGGGGGTAATGTCTGAGCTCACTGGGGCCAGAGCAGCACAGCCGTGCTGTCCCTGACGGTCTGTTAGGATTCCTTCTATTCTCCCAGGTGGTCCGGCCACACCCGCCAGCTCCAGTTCTTAAAAGCAGAAACCCAGATCACTAAATGCTCTTAAAGGGCAACAAGGACACCAATTAGAGTGAGGAGAAGGTTAATTATCCAATCGATTGCCCCTTAGTTGTGCAAATATACGGAAGCATATGAATAAAGTCAGCAGGGGAAGGAAACGGCTGAGGTGCTGCAGTTGCAGCCGGGTGGAGGCGAGCTCGTTTGGCTGCCGCCGGGCGAACGGGTTGTTAGGGCAAAACACTCAGCGCTCCCCTGCAGTCGCATGAAAGCAGCGTGAATACCTGGCACCCAGCCTCTTTGCTCCATTAACGTAAGTGAGCTATTACACTACAGCGAGATGCTACTTAAGGGCTTCAGAGGCAAAGGATGATAAAGAAGCCGCGGAAGAGAGTGTCTGAATAAAGACGGCCCTGATTCATGCCGTAACTTCCTGCTGCTCTGCTTGGAGTGGGAAAAGTGCAGCAGGGGCGAGGGATGAATAATAACCATAAAAAAAGGGAATAACTAAAGGCGAGCTCCGGAAATAAAAGCACAGTGTGACCGGTGGGGTGAGGAATGCACCGCATGGCTGATTCCTTCGCCTTTTTGTTTCAGGCTGATTGGAAACAATCGGGCGTGTGAGTCACCTGTGTGGAGCCGCATCTGCAACCGCTGTCCGACCTCAGAGGAAGGCGTGATCTGACCCATCATCATCATCATCATCATCATCATCATCATCATCATCATCACCACCACAGGTAAACCCGTCTGCAGATGCTGCACGTTAGCTGAGGGGAGAAGCTGATTATCTGTCATTCAATCATACTTTAGTCATTAGCGACACCGTGATACTCAGTTTCTGTTTAATTAATGCCGTGAAAACACGCAAAGCAAAGGAAGGAGAGGCGTTCTATTGCTCTCATCACCTCTTTTACATCTATTTCGCCGCCTTAACTGGCTGCGCTTTAGGAGCCTCACTCTGAGAATTACAGCCTCTTAGTTGGACTAGAGTGATGAAGGTGAGGATGAAGGATCATCACTTTCCACTCAGAAATCTGACACTTCCAGTGCTCTGACTTGTGATCTACTTATCAATTCACATCAACGACACTCTGAAGACCTTGTGTTGGGGGAGGAGTCTAAAAATGGCACACGGGGAGGCAGAAAGCACCGATTCAACCTCCACTTCTCTCCCTCCGCTCGGCCTCCATAAAACGCGGCGTAATAGGATTCCTGAGCTTTTCCAGTCACTGCTTCCACTATCACACAGACATTTAAGTGCACTAATCCATGACAAATTGTCTCATCTGATCCATGACAAATCGTCTGAGGGGCCGATAGAGACAAGTGGATGGAAGGGAGGGGGGAGAGGAGGAGAGGATGGAGAGAAGACCAAGCAGAGAGAAAGAGAGAGAGAGAGAGAGAG
>BJFM01003499.1:21769-61674 GCA_016586285.1 Arothron firmamentum | reverse complement strand
ACACACACACACACACACACCCCCACACACACACAGATGCACAGCCACTTAATGGAGAAGCAGCTTGGTGCAAAGAAGTGTTGGCAAATGAAAGATTGAAAGAAGTCAGAAGAAAATTCATGAGGAGCTGGTTGGCAATGCACAGAAGAACAACAAAGTAAGCAGAGAAGGACAAATTAAGTTGCTCAAGGATATAAATAGGATGATCAATAAAGGAGTGCAGAGAAGTCAGTGGAGTACAGAGAACATTAAGGCTCCTCAGAAGTGGAAATCAGTTGGAAAGTGCTAAAGTCTGACTTGTTGTCTGAGTTTCAGCTGTGATTAAGTAAATGTTAGTGGTGTAAGATTTAGTCTGTGTTCATTTCTGAAAGCAATCATCAAGTTTTAAAAAGAGCCGAGAATACTGTAGATTAACCCTGGTCTCTTTGGCCACAGTCACACATTTTTTTCCTCTTACTTGCACCTTTAAATTATAAAATGGGCATGAAGTCAAAAGATGAGCATTTCAGTGTATGACAGCGTACATATGCAGGCGCAGCATCTGCTTGACGCATGACAGGGAGGCGCAGGAGGCCATAAATCTGCTCAACATTAACGAGAAAATGTTTTCTGACTGATATCCTGTCTGTTACATAAATAATCTGCTTGCATGCTCTAACTTCATGCATGAGCCCATCTGTTCTGGGGCCCTGGCTGTCTCTTGCTGCTCTGCAAATGTTGCAGCACTTGTGTGCATGAGCGCTGAAGGCACGGCTCACCTGCTTTATGAAGGGAACGGGGGATAGTGTGTCACACCCCAGAGACACCCGTGCTTAATAAACTGATTAAGTCCAACCTTTATAAATCATGCACTTCATGAAGTATAAATTTTTTATGCCGTCAAACTAGTGCAATTGGGCACGTCATGGCCTCCAGCATCTTAGGTCACACTTCCTTTGCAGTGCACGGCAGATGATGTGTGCAGATGTTTGTGTGTGTGTAAGTGTGTGTATGTGTGTGTGTGTGTGTGTGTGTGTGTGTGTGTGTGTGTGTGTGTGTTTTCTTTAGATACACTAAAATAAACTATTTTAAACCATTCCATATTTTGATATTAAAGAGTTAAATGTGTTAGACTACAGATAAACCTAGTTTTGGTTTGATTTTTACTCCTCGCTCTTCATCCTCTGTCCCTCCACCTTCACTCTCTGTGCAGCCAACACTTTGCCTATATGAGCCTTTCCTCCCCTGCAGCTCCGGCTCCCTTCCCCTCTCCTAACAAATGAAGGAGCCCCTGCCATTGGACAGAAGTAGGTCTCCGGAGGAGTGGGGGAGGCAGTAAAGGGTGAAGAGTGAAGGCGGAGATCTGGCCAGAGGAGATACAGTCTGATGGATAACCAAAGAACGGCGCGGCAAAAGGGATGGAGAAATGAGAGGGAAGGAGGGATGATGGAGAGTCATTCCATTTCCCATCCGTCTGGCCCTTTGGATGATGAAGGCCATTATTCTTTCTTTTTGTCATTCTTCTGTCTCGCAGTTCATCCAGTTTGCTGTGACACAAAGTCCATTTTTTCCTACATGAAGACATACAGTATTTAGTAGGATGTGTTTTGGCATATGGTGTCTGCTATAGATCCCAATGAGCAGCCAGTTCAGTTAGCACAGCGTAACTTTAAGCAAGTTGAACTTGTTCTCTTGTAAAACGTGGATCTCCTGTCTGGAGAAAAAGGCAAGTTTCAGATTTCTGTTTGTTCCTGAGAAAAGACATTTTCAATTACTATTTGCCACGCAAGTCAATGGCCCGTTTGTCTCAATGGCTTTTACCTAAACACTCAAAGGCTCCAGTAGAAACATTCTCCATCCCTCCTAATTCAAGTCAAGCTTGAGAAATGGGAGGAACATTTAAGTAATTAACTCTGCTTCTTCTCAAACAAATAAAGATCGTTGCAAAGAATCGCTGCTGTTTTAATTAGGACAAGTGGAATGCTCTCAGCCGGTCGGCCGGCCACACATTGATCTGGCTATTGGTGTTGAAATTGACAGGAGAAGATGTCATTACGGCGGCAGACAATAATGCAAACAGCAGGAGTGTGTTGGGCGTTGAGAAGTGAGACAGTTCTGAGGACTACACCGAGGCTCATTAACAGGGAAACATTGGATTCTGAGTAAAAGGCGTGTGTGGAAATGTATGACATTTCAGCCTACATAATCCCATTAAATATAGTCAGTTATAGAGCGGAACGTTTGGCAACAGTTCTGTGTTTTTCTGTTGAAAATTAGCCAAAGCCTTTGTTGTGTTGTTGGCCCAGTAGGAGCATGAATGAATTGACTCGAGTTGAGAGTAAATCCCACAAGACGAGATCTGAGGGGACGAGGAACGGCTGTCCTTTCAGCCTAAATACTCCAGTTTTAACTTCATTAATGTCCCCATTCCTCAAATATGATGTGATGGTGAGAGAAAGGTGAGATGTATAATAAACAGGAAAATACAGCTAGTTACAACAGACAGAATCTTTATGCTGACACAGGGATATATAAGTTTAAGATATAAGGAAAATATGGTGAGGTGTTTCAAAGAGCTTTGCATCTGTCTTCCCGAGGTAAGCTTGAAAATGAGATCTTTAATCAGGAGAGCAGCATCTGTTTTCTCTGTTACGCCTGCGAGCTTTCCAAACTCGTGCTGGCCGCTAATCTGAGCTGTGTTCCTGCTCATTGTGAGAATCACATTTTGTTTTGGTGGTTAAAAGTAGCACGTACATTTCTCCTTCTGATTAATGAGTTGATGGCAGAAGCTAGACCCTAAATAAGCTGTTACTCTCTTTTTTCTAAACTCAGTGATGACAAAAAATAGCATGTTGTACATATATTTCAGTGATTACTGGGAGGAAAAAGCAATGAAAAAAATGATTGTTCTACCTTCCATCATGTCTTACCTGGAGAAATAATTACCTGAGTCAATAACGCTGCAACACTCTTTCTTTGTTGCTCTCTGTCTCTCTCTCTCTAGCACACTCTCCAGCTGTGGCTAATGTAAGTTCTCCACTTTTTACGTGTGTTTCAGTTGCGTCCGGGTGAAGCCTTGACGGTATACCACACCAGTCCAACTCTGTCCAGTCTGTCCAAACCAGTGGTGCTGTGGACCCAGCAGGATGTCTGCAAGTGGCTTAAGAAACACTGTCCTCACAACTACCTGACCTATGTAGAGGCGTTCTCCCATCACGCCATCACAGGTACCGCAGAGGCAGCTGCTGTTGGAGGAGCTGAAAAGCCATCAAAGGCTTAACAAATGTTGCACAAGTTTTATTTTAAGGTTCGTGGCTCCGAAGCTTAGGCCTTTCAACCGGAAACAGGTTTAAATCTCTCCAGAGGAGATTTAATGGGCATTCGTGTGATGTAGGAAGGGAGAATATTTTTATACAAAGAAATAAGAAGAGCTGGGCCAAAAAAAAAAAAAAGAAGGATATGGTAGGTTTCAGTTTCAACAACCACTTGCATGCATACTTTTGTCAGTCAGTTCCTTCTAATGCATGCAAGCGCATGCACATTTGAAACACACAAACATAAACGTATCTACTTACATGCTGAGGCGTGACAGGGCAGACAGCACAGCATTATTTTTACCATCTCAGAGAACAGATTGTCGTTATTTGCTGTAGGGTCATTTGCTTGCTTGCTTGCGCGCGCACGCACACACAAACACACACACACACACACACACACGCACAGTTCCATACAAACACGTGCACGCTGGCCGAGCTTCAGGAAAAACAGCTACTCTGCCACCATAGCACCATCGCTCTGATGGGTTTTATGTACGGAGATAGACGAGAACGGTTTGGCGCCAGTAACTGGATTGACTGGAAATATCCGTGTTTATGCTGTTCTCCATGAACGCCGTGTACACACGAGTTCAGTGCTTGTCTGTCCACAAAGGAGGAGCCTCACAGTTGACATCAATAGCTGAAAAATAGGTCTATATCATCTCAGTTCAGCGACCCCGAAGTAAGAGTCACTCAGGAAGAGCTCCAGCGCAGCGGAGCAAGCTGCCACGGGAGATCAGTGCAGCTTCCTCAACGTCATTTTCCATCACTGTTTCTTCCATTTGTCTGCTGTTATTGTTTTGTCTTCTGTTCTATTGTTTTTCTTTGTTACAATATTTGTTAGGACAGTTTAGGTGCCACAGGTCAGCGCTGATCCAAAGCTCAAACAGACTGAGCAGGGCTGACAGATTAGGTGTCCCTTCTGATTACTGTTGTCTTCTAGTGCGGTAATTTATGCAGAATTGCTCCAGAGCAAACAAAAAAGGTGTACAATAATATTACAAAGAATATTTAAGCGCACCTTGTTACTTTACTGTTGTAGAGCCAGCAGTGAAATAACACATTTTAGGCATAATTAAATTAGTAGCCTACAAATTGCCTTCTCATTATTGTTAATGTTTAAGAGTCACCAAGATGTTGAAAAGGAGATATGTACAGAAATATTTCAGCAATAATTAAAAAGATCGCCAGACACAATCTGCTTTTGCGTTAAATCAAATTCATGAACCAGCAAGTATGCTGAGGACGCCAGCGGAGCATTTGCATCAGCTACCATCAGTGATCAGTTCTGAGCTGGTTTCCTTTAGATCAGCTCCAGAGACAAACATCTGGAAATGTGAAAGATAACTGGGGTTAAGTGTCTGCTTCATTTACTCACATTTATAATATGAATAAAATGATCTCTGGCTAATTTGGGAATATCTTGGCCTTCATTCACAAGTTTTTGTTCTTTCGTGATGCATATCTTTCTGAACTCTGTCCTTGTGTGGCAGAAAATGTGTGTAGAATATCTGTTGTTGCATTTTTGTTTAGCTGTTTGGCTGGGACTTTCCACCTTGCAGTGACATTCTGTGTCCTTATCAAGAAAAGACATCATCAGAGTTTCATATCGGGTTTGACCTGCGGGAGAGGTGGATAGGATGGAGGTATGGAGAGTAGAAAGCAAAAAAATGTGCATGCACTGAAGAGAGATCACTGGATACATGAGATTACACAAATGCGTTACTAAATGAAGAGTTTTGAGGGTCATTATTGCTCAGGCTCATGCAAAGTAGCCTTCCATTTTTCCACAGTCGCGGTTGATAAGCAATTTATTTAGAGACCAAATTGAGAAAAGTGATCCCCATTGAAACAACTTTAGTTTTTGTCTCTTTTCTCTCTGTGACAGCACTGCTTTTTCTATCAGTAAGGCAATTATTAGGAGCTGTATCAAGTCTGATGCAGGGGGATTGATTTGAGCTGTTCCCTCTGCTTTGTCTCATTTGTATAGATACACACACACACACACACAGACATACACACACACAGACATACACACACAGACATACACACACACACCGACCAAGGACAATGTGTTTTCTATAGGACAGAGCGAGAGAGCATTTAATTGGTGCTGTATCCTCCCCAGACACTTGCAGTCACACAAACTGGGTTGCTGCCACTACAGTAAATGGTGTGTGTGTGTGTGTGTGTGTGTGTGTGTGCACGCGCACGTGTGTATGTCTGGACTCAGAGGAAAAGTCAATAATGTGCTTTTAAACAACGTTTACACACATACATAAATCCATTAAACCATGATGAAAGCCAAACGGCTCATGTCTCACAGGAACAGCTAGTAGAATTATCTGTCTGCAGTGTTTTAGCCCCCCACCCTAGTAAATCAGGTACTGGCTGACGGTTCTATCCTCTTTTGGTTCACCATCGCTCCTGTGAGAGCTCCACATCATAACAATAAGTGTTTGATATTATAATATCAGTGTGTAATTTTAACAAATGTTGCTATGGGAAACAGAGGCGTGATTAGTGGTCTGTCTACTGCGTATCGGCTAACTGTTAATTAGCTTTGTGAGTGTGGAGCCCTTCTGAAAGGCTTATTCCTTTTATCTATGACTAGTTAAAAGATGACATTCCTCCTTCATTGAGTGTCTTTATTTAGAAGTTGTTTTTGTGTTGTTCAGATAGAATAAATCAAACTGCCTCTGCTTCTGTCTATTACCTTCTTTGACTGCGCACTGTCTACCATGTTGGCGAACCACAGATCTGAAATCATAATCACAATAAAATTAGATGAATGTATCCTACATAATTTAACAAGATGAAAAATCTGTTTGTCCCAGGATTTAATAGCCCGAGGATCCCTTGCTGGTTCCTTTGCTGTTATTACTTTATATTATATATGAATGTAAACAACAGATTTTTGCATAGTAGTGCCTACAGGAAACAACTTTTACACCCACACTGAGAAAAACATATGAATATGAACACACACACACACACACACACAGATATTCACACAGGGGTTATTAGGAGAATGAGAGCTTTGTCCTTCGATGATGCAGACAGAAGGGAAATCAATCATACCTGCAGCAGCTCTGTAAAATGCCCAGATCATAATTACACTCATTACTCATATCATGTCTCTTCCCATTCTCTTCCCAACTCCATTCATATCATTTCCTTCCACGGAATATCTGTCTGTCCCACATAGCTCAATTTTTGTGTCAGTTTGTACAGTATCTGTGCATCACCCAGACGGAAAACTTTTCCAAGAACAATTCATTTTTTATGCCCACTGTAAAAAGTGTGTTTTATTGTCTTTCAAATATAAATTCACATAATTATGTTCACATAACAATAAGTTTTAGGCCATGAATATAAATGTAAACACACCACTAGGGGGTAAAATATTTGAATGTGGAACAGAGTTAAAGACAGGTGTAGCGCCGAGTTACATGCATGTAACCTTTATATAACATAGCCAACAAAGGTTATGACAGCTATATTATTGTAAAATTAAATGGTATATCATTCAAAATGTTTTCTATAATCCAATCCTTCTTTTGACAGGGCGAGCGTTGCTGCGCTTGAACGGCGAGAAGCTGGAGAGGATGGGAATCGTCCAGGAGACGCTGAGGCAGGAGGTCCTCCAACAGGTCCTCCAGCTGCAGGTCAGAGAAGAAGTCCGCAACCTGCAGCTCCTCAGCAGAAGTAAGTCGCATAATGATGTGTAGACACAGCAACTCCAGGGTTGTTCTGAGAAACAGGGTAGATATAGGAGTGGAAGGTTGAAATAGAAAAAAGTGTACCCGTTATGACAAACAGCATGTGCAACTGAATGTTGAAGATAGCAGTTTTCTGTTATTATGGGGTGTTTTGTTTTCTTTTTTTTATTCTCCTGGAACTGCTTTATTTGCTGCCTTTTTATTATCCAGCCATCAATAAACACTTGAACACTCCTGATCCGGACTCGACAGCTGGATGTGGACTTTCTGACTACAAACCAATTCAGGTTCTTAATGACTCATAAATATAAGTGGTCTTTTTTTTTTTTTATTCTCATTTTCACCGTGGCAACAAAAAGCCAAACATATCAACCTTACACATTTCCTCCTCTGAACATTTTCAATGTGCAAGTTCACTGTACTTTCTGTTTCACAAAAATATATATAGGTCTCTGAATGCAGGAACATCATCTTCTGAATTTAAGTCCAGAGCTTTGAATTAAAAATAATCTTAAATTTAATGGTGGAATGGAAGTTGTTTGACATTTATTAATATAATGCCGCAGAGGTAATTTAACAGTTCAGCAGGCTCTGTCTCCAAGCTGAAAGGGCATGCTAATTTGATGGTCTCAGAAAACACTTTGGGTTCACCGGGTTGGAGGGTATTTGACCCTGTGAAGCTGGTAAAGGTAGGAAGATTTTTGGGAAGCATCTGACAGGAGCCTAATGGGTTGTTGCAGAGCAAATTAAATGCGGAGTGTGACGAGATGGTCCACGGAGGCAGAGGTGAAGAAGGTCTCGACAGCGGAGTATAAAATTTGAGTCATTATTTACAGTAGAAGTGACATTCAGGCAAATTCATGAATGAAGCAGAAGTTGTATAAAAGTCATGGAACCTCGATTAACATCATTTAATTCACTTTTTTAAAATTTTTTACATACACTCCATACCTTTTATGCCATTACTCAGTAAAAACATCATATGTTTCTATAGCTTGGCATAGCTTATACTGTATAAAATTTGTTGTTATAAAACAAATCAGGACAAATCTGTCTAATTTATGCGCAAGTCTGCTAGCACCGTTCAGAGTGATCAAACTCCTCTGAGGTTACAGAAGGTCAGACAAGCTGACACCCCTCCACACAGTTTGTTCCTTAATTCCACAGTTGCTACGTTCTGATATATATAGGTCTGACCTGAATTCATATTCAGATTTGGTATAATCCCTTGACAAAAAAAAAAATTAGGTGTTTACACAATATATCACAAGTTGTAACCCAATAACGTCAGCGGGAATAATTTCAGATCAGTACAATTTTGAACCGTCACTGAAGTTCCATCCCACACCGCCAACGTGGTTGTTCCTACTCTACACGTCTGTCAGGAACAGAACCGACGAGACGTTTCTTACAAGCGCTCACGCTGCTCAGACGATGGTTTTGTAATCCCCTGACAGTCCATTTTAGTTTTCCAGTTTTCTGCAACACCTACAGCAGGTAGAGGCTCATGAATTGTTATGTTAATTTGACACAGACAGTCATGGTCCCCTGAGAAGGAGCCATATTGATTTTTCCTTTATAGTGACGCATTAGATTTACTCAGACAGCGTCGTGAAATCCAGGGCGCGCTTAATATTCCCCACAAGCTAAATGGCATTATCTACAATATGTCAGATTTTAAGATTAGGGGTTCTGATGTCACCGTGAAAATATTTAAAATCAAAATACTGCTTTGCCCAGAAGCACTCTTATGGAGCAATGAGACTGTAAAACCTTTCTTTGATGCGTTGACATACTGTAGGCGATATGTGCTGAGGAGCAAAGCAAAGGGGGATGACAAGAGCAGAGCTGCAGAAACAAAGAGCAGAAAGAGTCAGAAAACAGCCAGGAACAACCTTAAAGGCACCTTTATGTTTTACATGCATAAAAAACAGAGGTGAAAGGGCATCATCAAAGCACAAATATGAACATGCAATCATTTTTCCCCGAGATCAAATATGGATGGGGACACTGTGACCACAGGTGTAAAAGGGTCTCCTTTTGACCAAAAAGAACTTTGTAGGTGGAGTAAAAAATAGAATGTCATCTGTTAACGTAGGCACCTTGTTGATGGTGAGATGGAATCAATAAGCTGCAGGAGGAGCTTTTAAGCTGGAAATGGTGGAGGGCTGTCTGATAGCATGAAGATTTGATTGCCTTAAAACAAGACCGTGATAGATCAAAATCTAATAGATTTACCAAAAATTAACTATTGATCTCACAATAACTGCAAAAAAGTAAAATAAAACACTTGAATTGCCCTTTGAATCCTACAAGAATTACACCAGTATCTTTACACATTCGGGTTATCTGAGGCCAAGCAGAGATGAACATCCCTTTCCTAACATTCAAAACTTATTGGAACTTATAACTCATATTTTAGCATGATCGCAAACCCGATAAATCCACCTGTAACTATGAATATAAAAATGGTCTGCAACACCTTTCTGTCCCTGGCTGGCAGTGTGTTTCTGTTACATCTGATTTCAGCAGATTCCCTCCCTGAAAACACCGGAACACCATTTTACATTCAGGGTGTTGAAAACATCCTTCCCCGTGCAAAACAAGGGGGAAAATAATAAAGGATAAATTGTTCACAGAACAGCAGCTTTCTTGATTCTGGGCTGAGCTATAAATCATCCATATTGTGGTGGCAGTATGGAGTTGTTGATGTGTTCCTTTAATTATTTCTCTTCCACACAACCTGGGGTTTGGATCTCTGAAAAGAACTGGTTCATGTAAAGCTTGTTGGAACATTTGGAAAGCTTTAGAAGCGAGGGTTCAGATAAGAAACCAGTGCAGGTTCTGCTCCCCCTCTCCCTCTTATTGCTGAACTTTAGCACATCTTGCCTTTCAAAACATCAAATTTTCATGAAAGCCGTCCACGCCTCAGACTTTTAACGATAATTAGCTGAAAAAAGATTTTATTGAATGTGTCTCTTGTGTGTGGCCTCCCTCTCTAACCTTGAAACACACCTGCGAGGTCACAGTGTTTTTCTTGGACCTCGTAGGCTTTCTCGGCTTCTGTCAGCCGGACTGCAGGCTGGTCTCAAGTCTGAAGGAAACTCTGAGCAGACGGAGAACTAGAAGGAACGCGTCAGATTCCCTCAGATCAGACTGGAGCCAGCTGCTTTAAACAGCTCCCATAACCTCCCGTGTCTTCCTCTCCTCCCACTTTGGTTCACCGAGGCTCTGATAACTCCACCGGGGGCTTATTTAGAAGGATTTCTTTCAGAGGGGGTGGCTAGAATGTGTGTGTATTTGTGTGTTTTCGATGACGATACACTCCACTGCCACATTGCCTCTGTACAGACACAGTTGGCGTCCTTCGCTGTAGGGAGAATAGGGAAGTGCTGAAAATGCCGGTAGTCCAAGAAAGAAAATCCCACCTTCCCGTTGACGCCTGCTGGCATTTCATTTTGGAACGGACTTGGTAGTTGTCAGGGGAAAGCAACTTCTCTTATTTTTTGTTTTAAGAGGGAAAATGTCATAATTTCAGGGAAAAACAGTCGCTTATAGCCTTTTTCGCTCATCATTCTATGTAATATGAAATCCTTTAGCTTAAACTCTTCACTGTATTTCTGCGGAGACTATTGACTATTTCACCTTCTAAACCTCTTCTTTTGTCAATCATGCTCTTTTTCTTTCTTTCTTTCTTTTTTTTTTTTTTTACCCCTGTTGCTCTCTTTTCCCCTGCAGCCTCTTTTGGAAACTTCTCCTAGCTCTTCCCCCGGATCCATACGGCAGCCGGACCCCTAACCATCCACTGTCACGTGTCCAGGAGCTGCTGTCTTTGCATACATGAGTGAAGAGGAGGTAAAAAAAAAGGATGGGGCTGCAGACTACATGCCTGCCAGTCGACAGGAAGCTCATTTAACACAGCCAACCTGGTCTAGAGACAAAGCATCATTCCAGACGTGGCTGCGGTGCGTCGATAAGAAGCGAGGTTCACGGGACCACACGACATAGACTGTGCGATCACAGGAAAACATTGTTTTCAGTTTTCAGTTTTCATTGCTTTAGATGTGTTTTTATTCGGATCTAAAACCATACGTATGTATTTTTTCAGTGAGCAAATAACAGGCAGCCACCATTTCACATCACCTTCAAATCTGGAAAAGTTGATAGCACAAATGTAGATTGAGAAGAGCCGATGTTCTCCAGCTGGAAAGAAGACCTCATGGTGGTTTTAGAGCCCCTCACACAGACCATCAATCCAGACATTATTCCTTCTGTATTACACATTGCAGAATGTTGGAGTGATATAACACTTTTAATGTATATACAAAATGGATATTGTAGAATAACTTTAAATCTAAATATTCTCTAACAGTAATTTAGTGGATCCTGAGGGCACACTGTAGATTACACCGTCAGAGCTTTATTAAACAACAAATGCTAAGAAATCATTTTCTAATAGAGTCCAATAGAGATGCACACACGTGTCTAATGAAGGGAAATGTTAATGTTGTGTTGCAGCAGCCTCGTTGCTCATCTGTCATGTTAGCTGCTATGCATCATCTCTCATAACGCAGACACGCAGGAAATGTGTTGTATTCCGCCCACTGTCCGTCACATCGCCTGGCAGTGCGCTTTCAGACGCACAGAAATGTCGATACCGTGACAGCTGGTTACCTGCCGTGTTCCCAGCGTGTCTAAGGAGAGTGACTGTGAATTTTTTGTTGTTTTTTTTAATCCAATGAAACAATCAGGCCTCCTGTACCTCCAGATGAATTGTTGGGTAATGTGATAAATTGACTGTTAAAACAAAAAAAAAAGCGTGATGTTATTTTTGGATTCGCCGACGTCCTGTAAATATTGACATGTTAGTTTTACGCTGACAGTTGATGGATGAACTGTTTGAAATGCAATTAAGTGAAAATGAACCACATTTATCTGCTTTGCAGACACGGAGACATGTAGTGGAATATGATGAACGTGTGTTTATAGAATAAACTAATTTGAAGCCTCATCCAGGTTTTCTCTTGCTGTTGATGACTTTGATTACTTTTGATAGAGTTAAACAAGAGTACTGAAATACAGTCTTCTGCAGGAGCTCAGGTGGGAAACCAAATTCTGTGCATCTGGTCAAAGTATTTGACCTTTCTTCACATTTAGCTAGAGGCAGAAGAAAAAAAAATACTCTCACTTAAAGTGAGGCCTGTAAGATATTGTAAGTTTCACTTTTTCATTATTTTTCTGAACACGTGCTATCAGATGTACGGCCATGTGTAAATACACAGCTGCTCCATTCACGCAGCCCAAAATGCATTAACATAAATGACAGCTTATCCTATTCTGGCCATAATTAAGAAATGCTGGAGTTATTTGTCTTCTTGCCAAACTGTCACTCATTCCTCACGCTGTTGCTCATATCATGATGTGACTTTCATTTGCTTGTAAATGACTTTAACAGGATGTGTGAATATAAATTGATGGATCGTAGCTGCACATTTCATCCGGAACAAAATGGGATTTTAAATTTGTACCTTTGCTCCAATTTGTCGTTCAGCACCCAGAAAACACTGTTGCTTTTATAAGCATAATGTATTACCCACCCCCTTGCCCTAACCATCACAACTAACCCCCACCCTAACCCTAAATTAAATCCAATTCTAACCTCAATCTTAATACCATAATGCACAAACAGGCCTATGAAGTTTTGAGGACCAGCTAAAATACCTTCATTTCCCATAAATGTCTTCATTTTGAGAGTAGAATGAGTATTTTGGTACTCAGTATGTAGCAAGTACAAACACACAGACACACACTGGGATCCAATTACTGTGAGACATGGAGTATCTCACTAGTTGATAACAAGGCACATGTATGATAAACAGATTCAGTGAACAGTAGCCTTTGCATCCTTGAATAAATACATGGAGCAGATGGTTGAATAGTGCAGTTAATTAGTTACTGTTTATCATTAAGTGTCTCTTCTTCTCCTGAAAGCTTGTCTTTCATCCTTATCTTCTAAATGCTGAGGCTCCATTCAGGATGTTTGTGGTGTATCTGCTCATGACTTTGATCAGCTGAATCTTGGTCTCTGACAGCACCGAAATAGAAACACTCCATCCGCGCCCATCAGTTTCTCTCTCGAAGGGAGTTCTGAAGCAGCTGCTCCAGTAGAATCTCTCAGTGGCATAAACAGCTGAGGATTATCTTTTTTCGGTGTGGCCCTCATTCACCCGTGCTCTCACTTACTCAGCTTCTGCTGAAGAGGTCAAAAGATAAAAAATGCAAAATATGAACCCCACATCAAGGGCCTGCCATCTTGCAAGTTGAGTGGCCTTGTGCTCACTCAGCAGAGAAAGAGCGAGAACTTAAATCGACACCCAAATTAAAATATTAATCACAAGTTAAACACACCACTGCATAAGAGAGCAGCAGCATTTTATTGGAAGCAGAACACAAAAGAGTAGGTTTTATTCTGCGTAATCATATTATCTTTCTCACAAATCATCCTTAGATTGTGCCAAAAGGTAGACTTGACATACTGTAAATTGCGATAGTATTTGAAAATTGCCACAGATGCTACAAGTGCCCATATTGTTGAATAGAGCTATTCCCATTTATGTAGCATCACTGCCCCCTAATGGAGAATTTGTGAACGTAACGCTCTAGGTATCAACTTGACAATAAAGCAATTATCCATACTGTATATACTGTATAGCAATGTATGCCTTGTCATTGCCTAACAAAGCCCTCTCAAATTTAAAGTCTGTTGTTCACGAAACAAATCTCATTTTCATTTATTAAAACATGTCACGTCATAGCAATCCTGGAACATAAATTAGGCTCTGCTGCCCTCTGCTGGAAAATACAGACTTTTTCTTCACCTCCATGACATCATGGTTTTCTGATCAATTCCACTAATGAGAGATATTAGGTCATGATGACTGCCACCAATTGAGGAGCCATGAGAGACCCTCTGTTATTTTATTGAGGTGGCAATGATGCAATTAATGATTCATTTCATGAGCTTTGGTATCAGATAAACATGGAGTCGCACCATATGTTCAGCATTTATCAGCTCACTTAAGTGTAACGGACACAAGAAGTTGGTTATTTGGTAATGTGATAAATATGACGATCTTAAATCTAAATATTGCCCCTTCATTTTAGGTTCTTTATCCTCTAATTTATGTTCCGAAACTCATTTGATTTAGTAAATTTGTTGGGTATTTGTTATTTCATTTATAATAGTAGATCAGTTGCCGTAAACTCTGGCCTACGCTAAAGCAACGACAACCTGCACTATTTCATTACAGTCGGCCGATTCAGCGAAACAGCCCTGCGGTCTGAAGGACACTGGACAAATCATTAGATGCAAGATTTTTAGAGAATCCTCGACTGGGGTTGATTTAAGGAATGAACATTTTGACCCCTTTTTTTCTGCCAGGAACAAGCGCAGGAGGAGCAGCACGCCACGGACTGGCAGCGCAACGACTTTTATTAGAACACCCCCCACCCGCCCCTAAATATTAATCCGCTCGATATCGATGATAACAATAACGCGAGAGTTTGCAAGTTGCCTCCAGACTGTAGTTGGCAACTGTCAAAGGTGGAGCGGGAGCCGCGCGCATGACCTAACAAACATTACAGTAACACTGTACACGGCCGCCGAGATAATGTCCGTATAAAAAAACCCCGAAATAATCCCGAGGTAAGGAACCGAGGAGAGCAGCGACACCGACGATCGTCGTGGCGTTTTTTGCTCATTTTCCTTTGCTTCGTCTTCTTTTATTCTAACCAACTGTGTCGCTGTCGTCGAAAATACTGCACGAAACATATTTTTGTGTCTCCCTTTAGCTCCAGCCAGCGCAAGGATTTTTTTTTTTTTACTCCTCCTATAAAGTCGCCATTTTGCTTCACTGCCTATAAAAACCATCCCGTATTCTTTTATTTTTTTTCCCCTCAAGGCGTCGGGGATCTACCTATATTTTCATGGATATTTTTTGAATGTATACGTTTTCAAGGGGGTGTTTAAGGAGAAGTGCCTCGTGGTGTACATGTTAATGCGGGGACGGAGGGGAGCACGGCGACTGGAAACTGGGAATACGATGAAAGACTCCAGGAATATCCAGCGACGGAGCAGTTCATAATTCCAGTGTATTTTTTTCGCTTCCACCTCCTCTTCTTTTCGTCTGAGTTGAGGGGAGTACTGTGACGGCTGTCCGCTTCCACTTAGGCCCCCTCGAAAACAGTCTGACCGGGTTTCGTCGCACAGCAGGTGTGTTTGCCATGTAACATAACATCGGTGGAAAAACGCCCACTTTAGGTACTTGTCTTCTGACCCCCTCCTCCTCTCCGCCCTCACGTGGGTGACCCGGGGCCACCCGCGGCCCCTGGTGCTGGCTGGCCTGCAGGACAGTCCAGGTAGGTGTGGCCGTGCAGGGGCAAGTAGCTAAATGTAGCGCTTGTGTGTCTTAACCTCTTAAATAGGCATGTGTGTAACCTTGTACTACACACACACACACACACACACACACACACACACACACACACACACACACACACACACACACATATACTATGGCAGTGGTCCCTGCATTGACCCGAAGTACTTATTTTTGGGGGGGTGAGTGTCACCAGGATTTGTTGTGTCTAACTACACAGATCCATGCTGGTGCTGAGGCTGAATCCATCTTTCATATTAACATGACATACATTTTTTTATTTATAAAAACTATAAGCTACTGTCATGTCAGAAGAGCGTTGTGCATCAAAGGAATGCATAACATGAAAGTTTTTAAGGTGTTTTGAGAAAAATCATTGCTGGTAAGTCAGCCATCTGGCTTCCTATACTTTCTCAGCGGTTTATTTTAGGTCAAACACACATTTAACAGGAACAGGAAGGTGCCTCTCTGCGTGCGGTAATTCTGCACCATGCAGTCTGGTCACCATGCATTTTAAATTTACATTTAGAGCCACAGACACACACACACACACACACCCCATCCTGACAGCACTGAGTAACCTGTGTGTGCTGTTGTGATAGTGTGTGTGTGAAAAGATAGCTAATGCAGTGTCACTGTGAATTAAAGAGGCTAGCTAGTTAATCACCATAATGTTTTATTCTGCCTTCTGCTAACTAGGCTATTATCCTGATTTCAAAATAGTGTTCAATTGGAATTCAGATTGAAATATTTCCTGGTGTTCCCAGCTTAACTTTCCATGGAAAGTTTCTGGTTTCAATTTCAGTAAACACCTTTGTTCCTATTATTGTAGATTAATGTTTGTTTGATATATTTAACAGGCAAAAAAATAAAATAAAATTGAATGTTACTCCCGACTAAAGGCTTCAAACAACTGATGTATTTCCTGATTCCATGACAATTAAAGAATGCAGGGTTGCTCTGGAAGAAAGTTTGTCTCCTCTCTCTCTATCTCTCTCTATCTCCCTCTTGGACTCACCTTCTGTTTAATGGGCAGAGCATAGAGTTAGTGTGTAAGTGAGTATATTGATTTTGTAATGAAACATGGAAGGTCACAGCCTCATTACCACCACAGATGATGTGTGTGCCTCCATCCAGATAACCTTCAGTGGAATTACACCAATGGCCGACATGATGAAAGTGCATTACTGAACAAGGAGGCAGTATCATCACTGCTAATAATAATGTTTTGACAGCCAATGGAATCGGATTGATGATGCTCAGAAAACATCATACATCGCCTCGGCCTTTCGGTACACGTTATTTACACGCAATTGTAATCCCCCAACTGTTGTTCCAGGATGGAGAGCCCGAGCGGTCCAAGGTTTGGGAAGCTGTCCTCATCGGTGCTACCAAGGAGCCGGAACCCCAAGCACAGCCAGGAGCACGTTAGAACCACACCACACACTGACAACAGACACAGTGAGTGTGGAGCCACAGCAGTTTGACTTTAAACCTTTGTGGGAATGAAAATGTGACTGTGTGTGTGTGTGTGTGTGTGTGTGTGTGTGTGTGTGTGTGTGTGTGTGAGAGAGAGAGAGAGAGAATTTCCTATATGTATAGAACAAGATACATGCAATTTTGGACATTTCAGTAAGCTTCCTTCTGGCAGTTATAGTGCTGCCATGTTTTAGGATTTGATGAACGTAATCACCTAACCTTTCCGGCTGCTTTTTGAAATGGGTATATTTTGCTAAGAATCAATGGTCCACTGGCGTCGATGTAATCTAACCCTTCTAACCGCAGAAGAGCCTGGAAACTACACGATTTTTTTCCTCTGACCGACTTAGAGTAAAAATTAAACAAACGTGTGGTGCCGAGCATTGACATGACTGATATCCTGAGCCATCTGGATGGTAGTGGAAGATTTGGAAAAGGAGGACCGAACAGGGGAATTCTCTTTCAAGCCAATAACCAGCTGAGCGTTGTTATTTTGCTGATTGGATGACCCGGTATGTTCAAGTGGCTGTGGTTTTCTCAGAAATGCGAACACCTTTGATAGAGGGAAGCGCCCCAGTATTTCTTTTTGTGTTAATATGTGGCTTCAAAGTCTGGATTTGCATGTCAGGGTGGTGGATTGCATGTGCCTGTGTATGTTAATACCAGGCTTCAGCTCAAAGAGAATGGGAAAGCACTGGGCATTTTATTTTCACTCAAGTTATGTGCTTTTTTCCCTTCATTTGCCTGATCCTCTGATGCACATGCTCATATTCTCCCAGTGAATACAGTGCCAGATGTGCTTTTGTGTGCAGCTGGAGCGATGGTGAATGGGAACGTGTATTTTCCTCGGTATAAAGCTTTCATTAGGTGTCCAACTCCACACACCTGCAGTATGATTATCTGTCAGTATTCAGCTATTCAGTAAGTACTTTTGGAACATTATCTTAAGATTAAACCTTAGTGAATGATGAATGACAAGCAGTGTGCTGGGCAGCAAAGTAACCAATGAACTCTTACTGGTATCAACCAAATTCAAGCATTCATGGAATAGAGTTAACTTTGTCCTCCATCATTCTGTGTCACTCCATCAACCCTCAAGTGAGGTGTGGTAGTTCTACACAAGTTTGCAAACAACACTTGATACTTGTCAGTGTTTGATTCTCGACACTCCTGCACACGTATCAGATTTACATTTAAGTTTAGAAGCTCTGCGTAACAATGCCTTTGCCATAAATATGCTGTGTTGGTACCAAGACAATAGACCAGCAAAAATATCATATTATATGTTGCCTATTTCTTTTTTTGGTCATTCTGTTGAATAATAAACGAATGCTATAGGGGTTTTCATGGCAAAGAGAAACAGGTTTTATGCATGAGAATATACTTTACATCACAGTGATTGTAAGGGCAATGAAGCACTGGTAGCAGTATCTCTTCTCTCCCCTACCAGGCAGTGCCAGAGATGCAACTGTGCCTGTTTTTACCAAATTACCCCTGCACAGCATGTGCCAGTCTGTGTCTACACAGACACCCCTCAATAAAATAAAGGCCAAGTTCACTAGAGCAAGTAAAATAAATAGTTTTTAGCATTTCTCCACATGATTCACTTTACCTTGGTATAAACGCTTGTTTGCTGTAGTAAAAAATGGAGAAAAGCAGAATGAGGGATTCTTGGATTTGCATTTGTTTTACTGGTGGACGATGACGTGAATGGAAAACTTAACAAGAGGTTTTTAATATTCATCTCTCCCACAAACACTATGATCATTTTGTCAGAAAAACTCCTCTCCCTCAGTTATTGCTATGATACCATCATCAATCAAATTGCATTTGTCTAAATAAACATTTAAGAGGTGTTTTGCATTTTTCTATTTTTGGCTGTCTGTGTACTTACTGGGAATATGAAACATATCCCTCTGTTCGCATGTGAACATCTTATATTTTTGAAAGGGACAATTACCTAAAAAACTGAAATGAACTAATTAAAACAGAATATTAGGGGGAAAAAAGCTCAAAATGATCTCTGACCTTTGCTTGTTTGCACAGCCATTCTGCCATTTTTAGATTAGCAACTCCTAAATATTTCTTGCGTTCTAATCTAATTTTGGGGAGTTTTTTGTTGTTGTTTTTTGTTTGTTTGTTTTTTTTTTTACAGCTAATGGTGATACAGCCACTCCGCCAATAACAATGAGCATACCTCTGGTTAGTCCATCTCAAGGGGGCTGTGAGCCTCCGTCAGGGCAAACAAAGGCATCAATTTCCAAGGTTCCCCATGGAGATTCTCAGTGTCCAGACTGTGCCCATTATACACAGTGTACCCAGTGTTACCACACAGGTTCACATGTTCTGCTATCTTCACCGGGGATCTCTCTTTTCTCTTTCTTTTTTTTTTTGTTGTTGTTCTGGTGGAAAATTCTGCCTGTTGCACCTCACATTATCAGTTCTGATGTTAATCCATAAACCTTCTGGTCAGCATATCTGCATGACGTAACAGTGAAGAAATTCTGTCTGGCTGGGCTGTTTTTATGCTTATGTGTGTCCATGTTTTTTGTTCGTCTGTTTTCATATTGATTATTGTTTGCACATTGTTTATAACTGGACCCCCAAACATGGCCAGGGGGTCCGGTTTCTTATTTTTTAGGCAGTATTATCAGCATTTTGAATAGCCTCATGGTGCTTTCACACCTAACCAGTTTGGTTCAGTAAAATGAGCTCAGTCACATTTTCACAGTCAGTGTGGCTAATTTTCACTCAACGGAGAGAACCCGCTAGCCCTGATTTAGACCAAAACAGCTGGAGCATGAGAGATCCTTTCCATCAAACACCAGAGTTAAAAAAAAATAAACCAATCTCCTCTCCGCATTTCGGAATTGCTAAAATGGGATTATGTATTAGAAAATGTAAATATTAATCCTGCTAATTAAGTCCCAACCTGATATGATAAATTGAAATAGCCCTCAACCCCTACTTCACTCACCATCACCATCAACCTTTATCCACATTATTCTCATTTCTCCACTTTGCACTCATTTAACTGCTGAAGCTTTGTCACCTTATACCAACAGATGAAATCAATGAGGACCTATAGCTATCAGAGAATGTTTGTTTGGGGATAAAATTGAATTCTAGGGCTTTTTATAGCCCAACGCCTCATCTCCATTTGCTGGGAGTCCTTTGTCATCTTTGTCACCCCTTTATTTGTCAGGCTTGAGACTGGCAGATGAGGATGTGTACAGGGAAATGGGAGAGTTGGTGAGTCATTGTCCATTAGGAGGTCTCTGCAAACAGTCTAGAGGAGATGTCTGTCTGGCTGGTTGCTGTTGATGCCTTGCTTGTGTACTAGAGCATGCTAGGGTGCTTTAATGGCAAGTTCAATACACATTTTATACATTAACTTTAAATAATTTGCTGTCCATTCAACTTTTTTACGTGCAACTTTGTATGTAGGTCCTGCTCGTCTTGTTTGTATCAGCTGAGATTAGGTTTTGGATTGTGACTGGATGTCAAAGCACAGCTGGCCGTGAGCCGAACTGGCATCAGACAATAGATTAGGTCTCTAATAATATGAAACTCGCAGCACAAGTAAAATCAATGCAGGTCTGAAGAGGCTGTGGGTGCTCTGTGACTCACCAGATCATCATGTCTGAGACTTTTTCTTAGATCTGCTTAAAGTTTGACTTAGTGATGCTACCAAACTGGCAGCCTGCCACAAACACCACAAGAGTGAATAGAGAAATGGCAGAAGAAAAACCTGCAGCAATATAATTTTCAAGGTTTAGAATTTCTTTTTTTTCTATCCAGATCTCTGTGGATTATGGTATTCATAAAAAAACAAGAATAGTTTGGACCCTGGCCTGACCTAGAGGTGGCAAATCATCTCCACGCAGATGCATGACCAGCTTAAACATTTAAGACATGGTTAACTTCTGATATTGTATGTCTGTTCAGAATTGTGTTTGTGTATTGCCCCTAAATTTCAGTCTCAACCACAATATGTAGACACAGACAAAGGGTCTTGTGTGTGCTTCGTCAAAGAACACAAGGGATTGTTCTGAGTGCATACGTGTGAGCGTGTATTTGTGCATTGTGTGCACCCTTGGACTCAAGAGGAGCTTGCAGGCGTAGCTAGGACAACTCAGAGGTTATCTGAGATCATTAAGCAGCTGCCAGCAAACAGGGTTTCTGAATTCTATAGTCCCTGCTCGCCTCGTCCTCTCTTCTCTGTCAGGATTAACTGGCTTGGAGCAACAGTTGCAGACAGCTGGGAGCAAATCATACTCTGCCATTAGCTGAACAGCTGTTTTGTCCTCTTGCTTTGTGTGTGAAAAAGTGAGCTTCGGTTTTGCTTTTTACAGGCAGATGTAATTTCTCTTCCTGTTGAAATGAGGACTCTTATAAAGGTAACAAAGGCAAGAGCCCTTATTCCTATAGTAACAACAACATATCTCTCCCAAGAGCAGAATTCAGTAGTTATGGCCTTTCTTTCACAAGATCCTTATTTTCAAAGACAGGAATTAGAATGCATGCTTGAGTTCCTCCTCCGCAGCACAAGACCTGTACCGCCGACTGCATCACCTCTGCAACTGCTACCCAGGCAGCTAATAGAGAAATGCTGTGTAGCCTGGAGAATATTAATAAACCCGTCTGTGGACACATGCACACACACACACAAACACACACAAGTAATAGTTTTGTGTACTTGTGTCAATGTGCTCATTTCTGTATGTGTTTCCTGGTTGTGTCAGAAACTAGTCCTAAACACAGCTGGCAGTGCCACTGTTTTTTCCAACCTCGCCACATTTTATTTTGTACCTCTTTTTGTGAGTCTGAAGTAAATCATTACATATAATCCCTCAATGTGTGTTTGAATCTACAAGTGAGAGTGGGGAAAAAGGAGAAGACCAAAGATGCAAAATGGGAAAGAGGACAGCCTGTAATTAAAACTGAGGTAAATGAGAGGGGAGCTTGTGCTGATGTAGACCTACACTGTGTTATTATGCACATTAGATTCCCTGACAGAGTTTTTTAAGGTTTGTTTTGGCAATACTTTAAGTACTGATGGCAGCAAGTCAGTTACATTTGTAAATTATTAGCTGAAAAACCCTTCTAGCATTTTTAATATTTGTTGGCTTACTGAGTGCTCTGATTCAGTGTGGAACCAAACACAGTCTGGCTGTGCTAAACATGTTCGCATACTATCGTTGCTTTTTAACAAACGTGCAGAGGAAGAAAGCAGCTGGAAATAACGTCATGCAGTCAGTCTAGGAAGTGAAAACAGATCCAAAAGGTATTCCGTAAATACCAGCACTGCATCCCATTTTACACAGCCTCGTTTTCAGTTAACATACATTTGACATTTTCCAGGTCTGATTAGACCTAATGGCCTTTGCCCTCATGCCATCTTGCTAAATTAACACAGAGAGGACATGTAAAGCTATATCATAAAGAGAAAATATGGTCTCAGCTATTATCAGCAACTCTGTCATTTGACATTCTGCAATTCTCTCTCCCTCAGCATCCTCTTTGCCACTTCCTCCTCCCCCTCTCTTCATCCACATACATAAACCCAACCTCTGCTCTCCCTCCTTCTCTCCCTCCTCAGCACTGATAGTGCAAGAGGTCTAATTGTAGCAGAGCAGAGAACAGTAATTGAGTGAGTGTGCTCTCCAAAGTTCTCATGGAGAAAAATTTTGAAGGGCGGGGGGAGAGAAGAGGAAGGAAGTGAGAAAAACTACACTGAACATGGGGTGAGAAAACCGACAAGCTGCAGTATGAAAGATGGAACGAGTGAATAATGCAGAAAAAAAGGGACTGCTCAGGGTGGGCTGTGTAAGAGGTTCCCGCAGGTACCACAGCTTTAGATCTAAGATTAACCTGCTTTTGTCAAAACCCTGGCCCCTAAATGACCTCGAAGATTAAAACGTCCTATGTGAAGCAGTGCCAGTATTCCGTACTTACTCAGAGGTAATTTTGCTGTCTGACTTTACCAGGTCCACTGTGCGATGAGCCAGCAGAGGGAAAAAGAAAAGGTCGTCCTAAAGCTGAAGTGCAGGAACTGAGAAACATCCCTGTGAGTCCCTCTTTAAACTTGGGGCTGCTTGAATTTTTTGTATACAGGCAGCTTCTACTAAATATGGAAAATATGCATTACAATGGTCATTTTCCTTACATTAAATGCTCCCTTCTATGCTTTTGAGCAGGCCCATTTGATAGTACAATGGAAGGAAGAGTTTCGGCGCCGCTCCAGGGTTAAGTGTCCATGTTCAGGCTGCTGGTTAGAATTTCCCAGCATCTATGGCGTCAAGTACCACTATCAACGCTGCCAGGGGGTGAGTCACCAAACTCTGTTCTTTCCTGCTCTGTAGCTTTTTATATGTTGATAGTTGACTCTCAGACTAAAGAAGAGAATCGTGATTCTCCAATAGAGAAGAGTATCATGAGAGCATTAAAAACCTTTTTCAGTTCCATTTTAGTTCCTCATGTCTGTGTTCACATCAGGCCACAGTTGGTGAGAAGCTGAGTCACAGCTGCCCGTACTGCGAGGCAGTGTTTGCAACAAAGGTGCGTCTGCAGAAGCACAAACTGTGGAACCACCCAGACAGGGCCAGTGTGGAGCCCAGAGATGAGGAGACAAAGTTTCAAAAGAACCCAATCAAATTCAACACAAAGAAAAGGTGAGTGCAGATCAAATACATAAAACACGCTAGTTCTAATTATGTTGACTGATTAGAATTGTCCTCATGCTCTGTGAATTCAGGCCCATGGAGAACAGTCCTCCCTCTCCAGTGTTCTTCAAGGTGAAAAAGACCCACGAGCTGTCCGTTCCCTCTCAGAATGGAGAGCTGGCCCACCAGAGGAGTGAGAGAAAACAGCACAGCCACAGCCAGCAAACACACCAGTCACAGCCAATCCAGGCTCTGTCTCAGCAGTCGCAGTCTCAGAGCACGTCATCTGATGCGGGTGGCAGTGAAAGCGAAGGAGGCAGCCTTCCCCCTCCTTTCCCTGATGAAGACCCAGAGCGAATGCGACACAGTGAGCTTACAGTGTATCTTTTATTACATATTCTCATGATGCATTTTCATTGTATGAGTTGACCCTATGTTTTATTTTTCTCCTGATCCAGGACGGAAGCAGAAAACACCTAAGAAATTCACTGGAGAGCAACCATCTATATCTGGAACATTTGGACTGAAAGGTAAATTTCAACAAAAAAACTTTCTTCCACTTCACCATGTGTTTGTGACTATATTCATATCGACGTCTTTAAGATGATTCACTGCATATGGAAAACTGGATGCTTCAAATCCAGAGGTCAGGATTTAAAAGCAGCAGTTAAAATTAAGATTAAATTGTGGAGGCAATGAGAGTTTGTGGTGTCTGTGGTTAGAAGCCTGGCCATACTGCTACAAAGACACATTGGAATAGAACTACAGACACATGATGGCTTGAAAAATAAAATGTAACCATAAAACTCCTATTCATCTTATCAGCATTAATAAGCATGTTGATACCACTTGTATTGCTCTCTTACTAAAGTTATTGATGATGTCATGGTGACTGATGCCCTTTTGTAGAAAGACTAATACATCAAAGCTGCTATCCAACAAGTCCACAGATTGTAGGTCTTCCATCATAATGTCTGCAAGTTTTTATATATTTCTTAAAACTCATATTTGTTATGCTTTTTCTTTTGTCACAATACCTTTAAGATCAATCCTCATGCTTGTAGATCACCTGTTGTTCAAAACTGTCCTGCCTTTGTGACTTTAGGTATGACTAAAGTGGAGGAAAAGCTGAAAGCAGGACGTGTCAAGAGGCCAGAAAGTAGTGGGTTCAGTGAGGAACATCAGAAAAAACATGCTGGTACTCCAAGTCACCCTACCAAAAAAGATCTAACCACAACAAATTCTAGTGAATATCAGTTTCTAATCGGTGAATTGTTAAGGAATTATTTCAAAAAAATTATTTCAGAGCTATGCTACTTTATAAAGCATAAAATTAAGCCGTAAGACAAGGTAGCGTGAACATTTATTTCAGAAATACAAATTACTTTGAGTTAATTATTACAATAACTGTTTTGTTTTTTTCAAAGGTGCTATTCCTGACACACAGTGGCAGCGAGCAATCTCAGAGAGGGGTGAGGTGGTATGTCCCACCTGTTCCATTGTCACACGAAAAACAGTCCATGGCCTCAAGAAGCACATGGAGATTTGCCAGAAGGTTTGTGGGTGTTCCTGAATGGGAGTACCAAACGGAAAAAAACACTTTGTTTTCAGAGATTAATGTCCTTCATTCTGCATGTCTCTGCATTAATATTAAGATGTCATTTAAAATCAGATTTAATATTGGCAACATTTGTCAAATGTATTCTATCAAAGTGAGTATAGCATAAAGCTCTCACAGCACAGCGCTGAAATTTCCACCCTGGTTTATAGTACTGACAGCAGTGTTATTAGATACCTCTCTCACAGGAGCCCATTGTACCCTGTCAGGTGCCTTTACAGCAATTTTATTGATCTCAAGACAGAAAAATAACAATCCTGGTCCAGTAATTTCTGTCTTTCCCCTTACGGTATACAATATGTTATTACTTACTTAACTGGGCTTAGAAGTCAACTGTCAGTTGAAATTAATCAAAGGGATTAACATTTTACACTTGCAGGGTGTGTTTATATTACATTTAACCATGGACAGTATTAGTGACAGAGATATGGATGAACCTCTGTTGATGTGACATAAAGCCCTTTTCCTGACCACTAACGCCAGGGCTACAGAAGCCTCAGGGCCCCAGAGGTGTGTTCCTACAGCCACTTTAATGGCACTCTGGTGCAGTGGCCCGTGTGACTCTATTAAAGTGTCCGTTACCTGCTAAAGCAATGATAGAATCACTAGATTATTACTGGGTCACTCACCAGATCAAATCAATACTGTGCCAAGGAGAAAAAAAAATATACCAGAGTAAAAGAACACTGTTAAATTGGCTCTTGAAGTTGCTTTGTCCCAAACATTGACCCCAAATGGCACATTTTATTGTGGTACAGATGAAACAATTTGACAGCAGATTCAGAGAATATAGCCAGAAACATGGATTCCAGTGTTAGATTCCTGTTATTTGATTCTCTGTTTGGTCATCTGCTCTTTCAGCTCCAGGACGCCCTGAAGTGCCAACAGTGCCACAAACAATTCCGATCCAAGGCTGGGCTAAACTACCACACTATGGCTGAACACACAATCAAGGTACACCACAGCTTTTCTTTACTGGCAGTTTCTTCCAACCTAATTTTTGACCAACCTTTGCCCCCAAGCCCATCACTCAAAGAATGAGAGCTCATATTTCTTCACTGACCCACTGACTGCAGTGCAAGGCCATTCAGATACCTGTGCTTCTGATCTTCTACACAGTCATAGTTGACATACCCAGAGTCGGCTTTCACTGTGTTTGGTGAGGGGTGTGCTGTAAGGAGCAGCCGCTCATAGATATGCAGGTTGTTACCCTTGTCTCTCTGCAGCCTCCTTAATGTTGAGAGCAGAAGGCTTCATTAAGATATTATCTTGAAACTCCTGCATTAAAGTCGGGGTACATCTACGACATTCGATGAATAATTCAGCACAAGTTGTTTCAAAAATTATCATGAAAGATTAATGAAGGCACATGTATCAGAACTCGAGCATTCATCTTCTTTTTTCCATTATGGGAGTTTGTGCTGAGCCGTATGTGTGTAAGGTGCTTTGGGTGTGTAGGCTTGACAGTTTAATATTTAATGGTTATGATATATAGCTGTACTGTTAAACGCTACCTGTTGTGCCCTGACCTTCTTGATAGTGTTCCAGGCTAACAGACAGACTACAGGTTACCTCAATAAGAAATCTTTTATATATGTTATCTGTGGAGCACCCATAGATGTATTGGTGTCTGTGTAGAATTGATGTTAAAAATGAATTGGTTCTGCATGTACCGTTTCGTAGTTCTTGGACTAATGCTGTCAAATGGCACATGTATTTTTAAAGAATAGGCATAGATTTGAGGAAAAGGGATAATGTAGAATGTATATCATATTCTTTTTCTTCTCTAGCAGTACTTTAGCAGTTTTGATTACTTTAGCATCTTCTTACTTTTACAGAAAGTTGAGGTTTTGGTCTCATTAAAAACAAACAAACTGTGGTTCACAGGGAGTTCTCCTGAAGTTTAACTTTGCAATAGACTTTTTATTCTTTCCCCTCCCTGGCGGCTCTGCCATCTGTTGTTCTGGTCCTGGCTGTGGTTTGGCAGCAGTCCACATTTGAGTGGAAACGCAAGCTTGACAGTTGTCATAAACATGCCTTGAGTAACAGTCTCTCTATGAAACCATTTAATGATCCTGGCACAGTGTGAACACGCATGATGGAAAACACATTTTCATCAGCATTTGAAAGGCGGTGCGGGTGTGGGGGGGCGCTAATGTGACGTCGTGTTTGTTCCGATCTCAGCCCTCGGGAAGTGAAGGCCAGACGGACGACATTCACAAAGAGAGAGAAAGGCTGCGCCTAGTTCTTAAACAGATGGGCCGAATCAAGTGTCCTAGTGAGGTATGCATTCCATCCTTCTCTCTCTCTCTCTCTCTCTCTCTCTCGCTCTCATTTTTTCCTACTCTTTGCTGTTATGTCTTTCATAGTCATTTTTCTAAATTTTCAAAACTCTTTCCTCTCTCGTCATGTGCCCATTTAAGATTTTTTTTTCTCTGCTTTCACCTTTCTCGGTCCTGTTTCCCCTGAGGTTTGCTCCTGACAAGTTGGCCAGAACCGCATGAACATTCTGCATTACTCACATTACAGTGCAAAAAGGGAAAGATCTTAAAATGTTCTCACACTGAAAAATTGAGAATCTGCTCCTTGTACCTCTGTCTTTTTAATAAAAGTCAATTCCTGCTATATCCCTATTACTTCACACCAAAGGAAAGTCATTTAGGGGATCATGTACTTAATGGTGACACTCTGGTGTGTTACATGCTGTGCTTCATCAAGGAATTTGGGGGCTGGTTAACAGGATAACTGCATAGCCTCTTTTCATTTTGTGCTGATTTGATTATCTCGTCTTTTTCCGGCTTCGAGTAATTTGAAATGTTATGTACCATTTACAGGGCTGTTCAGCCCACTTCTCCAGTCTGATGGGCTACCAGTACCATCAGAAACGCTGCGGCGGAGAATTATCTGATGATGAGAAGGCTCTGTTTCTTTGTCAGCACTGTGGAAAATCCTATCGTTCCAAGACTGGCAGAGACTACCATGTGCGTACAGAACACTCTCCATATAACAACATTACCATGGAACCGAACAACAAGGACAGTATCCCTGACACCAATAACAACACTGGAAAAGAGAGGGTAAAATCTTTTAAAATCTTGATCTATACATAAACACACAGGAGTTTTCAGTTCAAGACCTTGGGACCAGGCTAGGGTTTACCAACATTTATACTCATAAGTTTCATCCTTCAGGTGGTCACTGCAGAATTTTCTTCAGTAAGCAAGAAGGAGCAAAACCGGTCTGAGAAAAAGGACTACCATGAGACAGCAACCAACCATCCTACAGGGAAAGAAAGAGAATCGCAGAATGAGGACAAGGAAAAAGGAAAGGACAGGGAGCCAAACAGAGTTACACAGAGTGAAAGCCCCTGGGATGACCTGGAAAGGACCCCTAGTGGCAGAGTGAGGCGTCGGTCGGCCCAGGTGGCAGTGTTTCACCTGCAGGAGATAGCAGAGGACGAGCTGGCCAAAGACTGGGGCACCAAACGCCGCATCAAAGATGACCTGGTACCTGATAGCAAGAGGGTGAGGAGCAGACATGGAGACATTCAGCGAGCTTGATTCACTTCACATTTTACTCGCAGGATGTTATATCTTTAGCATCGGTTTTAAGGTCACATGCTGACAGAAAAGTGCATTTTATATTCACACATTATTAAAAATGTTCACACAAACACTGATGTATCATTAGATACATGTTGCTGTATTTTATTCAATATTATTCGGATCTTTTCTTTTATATAGTTAAATTACACCCGCCCTGGTCTCCCTAACTTCAGCCCAGAGCTGCTAGAGTCTTGGAAGAACCAAGTCAAAGAGAAGGGCTTCATCTGCTGCACCAATGAAGTAAAGATGATTGAGTGTGTCATATACACAAAATTATTTTCAATAATGTCATTTTGGAAAAACAGACATGAAACTTGTAAAACTGGTTGCACTAAAATCCGGGTGTGTTGTAATACAGCTGATGATTTTACTGGAACTTTTTCTTTTGTAGAATTGTGAAGCTGTCTATTCTAGTGTGTCAGGACTGAAAGCTCACCTGGCCAACTGCAGCCAGGTACAAACACTCACTTACAGACAAGCTTACCTGTTTACATTTCTCTCTGAATAGAATCGCCGGAAGCCTTTGGAGGTTCAATATAAATACACCTTTAAGGATTTCTGTTCATGTGTGTATGTGGTAGGGCGGTGGAGAACTGGGAAAGTACACATGTCTGATCTGCCAGAAGGAGTTTAGCTCAGAGAGCGGTGTCAAGTATCACATCAGTAAAACACACTCACAGGTACGTTCACATTTCACATTTGTAAATGTTATTATCATTTAAGTTTTTATGTGATAATTATATAGATAAAAACCACTGAGAAGCAGAATAACAACAATAAAATATTCAGCAGTAGATATGCATGCTAATTTTCTTTCTTTTTTTTAATTCATCTGATTACATAAAAATTTTCATTACCTTAGAATTGGTTTCGTGCAGCAGCAACCCAAGTAGCCCCCAGCAGCAAGACTAAAGTGATGGAGAACCATGAGATGAAAGCTGAGGTCAGAAACGGCGCCACCTCTGGTAAGAAGAGGGGTCGCAAGCCTAAAGAGTGCCCCCCTGTTGTCATAGCTCTTCAAACTGAAACTGAAGCACCTAGTCAAAGCTCAAGCCCAACCATAAGCACTTCCTCCGGTTCAACGCAGGCCTCAGAAGAGATAATCGACCCCACGGACGGTTCAAACCAAAACAGACACCCCACGCTGTTCAGCGCCAGAGGAAGTAAACCCAAGAGGCAGTCCTTTTTAGAATAGTGTCCTCCCAGGAGCAGGAACGAATGCTCATCCTTATTGTTACTCTTTTTTTCTGACTCCACAGAAGGACCCTGGAAAAGGAAATTTTACTCAACCAGTGAAATGAAGCCCTTATTACAGGCACTAATCTTGGTTTTGAGACCCCCACCAGTGATGTCTGTTGTTAAAATCAATACTTAGAAGATTGTTGTTTTCCATTCCACTTCCAAGTCTCATTTTAAGGCACTTGTTTCAGTTTCTGTACTCACACTAGAGGTGTGACTACTGAGCTTGGGTTTGTTATTTTGAAATTTTCAAATAAGCGCAGAATAATTTTAAAATTATGTTCTATTCGCATGTTCAAACCATTTAATATTAGCTAGTATTTTCACATTTTTTACAGATATCCTGTTCTTTGTACATAAATGATACATATATCGATATACCTACAATATATACTCCAAGCAGTGACGCATCTGTCACGTCTGATACGTTCAGTTGAATCCTGAGCAGTTCAGACCTTTGTAGTGTGTGCCGTGGTGCAATGTTGTTTTGAGATTGCTTTTTAAAATTTTCACTTTATTTACTACTTTTCAAGTTGTAGCTAAGCGAATATCAGATAAGCTAAAAATGTTGGGTGGTTCAACTTCTGTCACAGATTTACTGACAGCTGTCCTGCAGTTATCATATTTTTATTTAAATAACATCAGGCTAAAAAGGTGCATAGTTAGACAACAGTAATAATGAATTGGTTGTTGTCACAGTTAAATAGCAGTGTACCCCCAAAGTTTCAGAGATATAGGTAGTTTCCATAATCACTAATTGATATAGTATTGTTTTGTTTAAAATTAAAAAAAAAAAAAAACTTGAAGAACTCTTGTCTAAAATAGGACAGATAATGATTTTTGTCGCATCATTGCTGCACAATCAAATGATGCGATATAAAGTACAAGTATGGGCCATATTTTGGCTACTGCTTTTGCCTAAATTGAAGCGCTGCAGAGAGAATAAAATATATCTTTTATAGACAGGTTCAGGAAAATAACCTTTTATTAATAGGACAAAAATGAAGAGTCACATCATGATGTATATGAATTCATTCCTGGATGCTCTGAGTAATAGCCTTGCACTTTAACCCCTCTCTTGCTCCCCTCCTTGTATTTTTGCACTCCTGGGATACTAAACATATATGATCTAAAGACTGTCAGGCAGCGGGAGCAGGAATATTTTATTCTGATCATTAAACCATATGGAAACAGGACTAAAATCTTGGTATTTTACTCAGCAAAGTCTTAGCATTTTTATCTGTATATTTGAACAAAAATCTGATGTATTTACATAGACAAGACAGGTAATGATCATATAATACATATCAGACTCATAGGTTTGTGATGCAGGAAATAAAGATGTAAAATACCAAGATTTATGAGGCCCACATGAGAAGTGACACTATACTCGCTCATTGTTGGCACTGCCGCATAAATTTGACTTATAATGTCTAAAGCCATGTTGACCCTGTTAAAGTTTAAGCCTGTTCAAATATAAGAGTAGCTTCAAAAAAATACAAATATATCATCATAATCCAATATTATTTGAATCCTTTTTAAATCTAATATGTGCAATCAGAGAATATTTTAACAAATTTTTAGTAGAGACTTGAATCCACAGTTGTATTGAGCAAATAAACGGAATATTGGATTTATGTTTGCAGTTTATGCGGATGAAACAACTAGCTCGCTTCATTATACAGATCACATATCTATTTATATTCATGTGTGTGCATAGATCTGATAGCTTTGAAAATGTTGTGAAGATAATCTGGTGAGATTAAATGGGTGCTTAACTCACCACTGTACCTTAAGGACCAGATCGATCATCAACGTCCACGAGTCCATCCTGCCCTTTTACCCTCTGATTTTTATCAAATGTTGATGTTTTAAAAGCACTGATGTCAGCTGGATGCTTTGGAGGAATCTGAAATAGGTATCGTCGTTAGAAACATGACCTTTAAATGCAGAGGTCAGAGCTGAGTTAATCAGCGGACGGGGTTTTATTCATGCTGGGGTGATTATGCATGTGTCCTGAGTTAGACGAGCACTGAATGGTCTCGGGACCTTTCCTACACGAGCTCGCAGGAGCGCACGTGTTTGTACAAACATTTAGCACCTTTGTGATGACAGGATGTCGGACGGTGATGCTCTTCACTCAGCTCCTCAGCTGTTTGTTACTCGTTTCATTGATGGAGTCGCACTGACTGCGTTTACCTGACGAGCTTTGGTGTTGCAATATGATAGTTGAGCACTGCTTTGAACAGTGGGTATTTTATATTTTATCACACCCTTTACTATCTGTCTTCCTATAGTGTGGAAAACACATATCTATCCCGCAGTGTGAGCTGACTGCAACATGTTTAGAGAGTACAGCAATACACCGTATTTACCTGGTTTTGTTGGCTTGCTGGTTCTTTTTCAATTGATGTTTCCTTTTAAAATTGTATGGCTTTTCCCCACAATACATTTGTTTGCTTTCAAAATGCTTTTTACTACAAGAAAGAGAATTGCTGACCATAGAGAACAACGTAGGTCATTTTGACAGTGCAACTAAATTGGGATTTTTTTGGTATACATTCACAAAACACATTGAGGACGTCCTTTGTTATTTCGATGATAAGGCCTATGTTTCCGTGCTTGTTTTCATATTTAGTGCACTTACTATATCATGAAGTAGGCTTGAACATGAGTGTTGTTGGAGCTTTCTAGTTACCCTAACTGTGTGTGGTGTGACTTTTGTACCTGGGGAGAAAGCAGGCCCAAGTGTCTTCCCTTTGTCAGCAATGTTATTTCCAAAAAACGAGGTTAATCCTTAGATATCACCTTTGACATCTTGAGAACTTTTTTTTTGTTGTTGTTCTTTTGGCCACCAGTGGGCCATTTTTTTTTAATGTTACCTATTCTTTAAAAGCAAGAAAGGTTTATCTGCCTCTGGGGCCATTGTCTTTTTTTTTTTTTTCTTCTTTTAAGTTTTAAAAAGATATTATGTTGTGGCTCATAACTGGTTATATTATATTGGTAAAAGGTGAAATGAGAGTAAGGACATATTGAAGATTACCCTATCTGAAACTTAAGCTTAACACAGGAGCCACCAATGCCTCCTTTGACTAAATATTACAACTTTTCTCCCAAAATTGTTGTATTACATGTATATTAGTATCCCTTAATGAATTAATAAAAGTTTGTTGACAAACATTTGTGTTAACCGTGTCATTTGTCATTTGTAGGTTTATACATAAATAAGGGGTAATTGCTTCAATGTGGAGGACATTTTTAACCCTTTATAGGGCACTCATTCCATAGTATTTCAATGCCCTATAAAGGTTTTTAACAACATAAAACCTCAATTACAAGATTAGTGACTGCATTGTGTGTAGGGAATATTCTCCTATTGGACTTTAACTCCCAGCATGTATATGTACTGTATTTTATGACTTTAGTGTCAGACTATAAACCCCAGCATGATTTAGGGCTGATGGCTTACACTTGAGCCATTAGAAAACGTCAAATTTTGTAAATCAAAATATGTGCACATTTAGATTTCATGCCTGTGCAACAGGCTGGCTTTTCTTTATAAATATTATATAGATTTTTTTTCATGTGTATTCTATGGTAAAAGACCTTTATACGTGGATTTTCTACCATATACTGCATGTACTGAACTGTTACTAACTATAACTGTAGTATTGATATTATATCGTTTGGTAATCATATATTCATAATGATAATTTTTGAAACTAGAACAAACAAAACTAAAGATATTAAATTAAATTCGACAGTATACCAGTTTTCTTTTATCACGTGGCCCGTTACAACTCATCACTTGCCATCTTTACTTGATAGGTAGCGCTTACCCGTACTGAAATCTGCTATGTTGGGCATGCTGGGGCGTGAAGTCCATCAGAGCCAATGAGCATTCAACTTGTCCAATATGACGCATAATAAGCCTACAAGCCCCATGATGCCTCAGTGTTAGCTTCGTTCGCCACCTGGTTGTCAACAGAGGAGCAGTCATGGCTGCCATTAGCATGGAAGCGAGGCTCGCAAAGATGGAGAACGAAGAGAAAATTTCCTCATTTAACAACAGGTAAAAACCATGCGGGATCCACTGCAGTTAGAACGCGACTTTTCTTTAGAGGTTTTAAAACAGTTAAATTTAAAATTGGTTGATTTCTTTAAAGGAAACGTGACATGTCGGTGTAGTTCACGTTACTGTCTTGTTAAGCTGTATTCAAATCTCTTTTTCTCTTTTTCTGTAATGACAGTCAGTATTTCTTTAGTAAATTTTTTTTTTTATCACAAATTTGAAACAACCAATACACGTGTTTCGTTAGTGTAAAGATAGTGCCTATCTTTGTCAGCTTTCACTGTTTGCAAACAGCTTTAGTTGTATGGAGCGGTTCCCCTTCCTCAAATGCCCCATCCAATAGCACAGCTTGATTTTAGAAGCGTTCATTTGCCTCAAAAATGAAGTAGAGACGTGGCCTATGATAAATTACCACGCTTTCGATGATTCAGAGAGTGAAGTGTGGTCTTCTTTTTCCTGAAGATACTTCGGGTGCCGTAAAGCGCTTTTTGTGACACACAACCATTTACTATTCAAATATACGTTCATGTCTTGCCATATTGGCACAATTTACCAGCTCTGTAATTACCCACGCTGGAAGAACATTTCGTTTGGGGACTCTTTGTTCCAACAGGGGGCGCTACAGTACCGGTCTACTGTATTTCAGTGTAGATGTGTTGTTGTGGAGGGCTTTGGTTGTGTATCACGTGACAAAGCTGACGTAAAAATGATATGGGTGCAAAACATGGTCAGGGAATATTCCTAAAGGAGGGGAAAGCTCTGATTCATTGTGCACACAGTTATATAAGCCAGTACCAAAAAAACTACCAACAAAAGTATCACTATATAGCCTTTGAGACATTTTCTTTAGATTTCCGATACTCAGTAAAGAACCTTGGAAGGTAATTCAATTATTTTGTCCCTCCTATGTAAATATCAGTATTTACATAAGTCTGACCTAGTTTGTAAGCAACGTAGGGGTGGTTGGTGTTGTCAGGCATCTTTTTAAGTTGACACATTTCATTGTTCACAAAAGTGTTTCGATTTTAAATCAGTCGTTTAATCTTGATTTTAGAGCCAGTGTCTTTGACGGTTCTTCGCATCTCTGTAGCCATAGAGAGTCGGCTGAATGTTTGGCATAGCAACCACTCCAGGCTTCTTGTTTCAATGGAGCTTTCTGCTATGCAGCTGTCTTCTGGTTCCAGTTTAAAGCAACAGCAACAAACTATGCTGACTTAAAAAAAATGCACAACTTGTGCCTTGGTCTCCACAAGGACACACCAAATAATTCTTTGTACCTTAGACCCCAGTTTAAAACTTTAAAACCACCTAACAGTGTCTCTGAGCAGGGGTTGCGCCATCTGATCCTTTGAAATAATGAGTTGTTTTGTCTGTACACGATGTGGCCTGGGAGATTTGTGTGTGTGTGTGTGTGTGTGTGTGTGTGTGTGTGTGTGTGTGTGTGTGTGTGTGTGTGTGTGTGTGTGTGTGTGTGTGTGTGTGTGTGTGTGTGTGTGCGCGCATGCGCACGCGCATGTGTGTTTTGTCCTGTATATTTGCATTGCCCAGGGCTGTTCTTCAAATTGTCAGCTGACAGAGCAGGAAAGGTAGTGTTTGGTTTCATAGTGCTGTTTTTCCCTCGTACTCTTGCTCTTGTATTAATGAACTTGAAGAGGTGGTATTGATGGCTACGTATGTGTGTTTTGCTAATGTGTCCGTACTCTGTGAGGCACATGGCAATGCAACAATTCCCTGCAGAGGAAAAACCACCTTTGCTCATCCCCTCTGCTGTGTTCTTTAGCTCTGCAACAGAGCCTGAAGGCTCTGTTCTGAAAGCAGTTGGCTACATTAGCTTTGTCTCTATTTTCCCTTCTTTCTAAATCTCTCTTCTGGTCCGTCTTTTACCTCCAGCTACATATTGCGACACTGGCTGTCAAAGACAGATGACCCAAGCATGGCATGAGTGTTTGTGTGTGAGTGGGAAGGTCGGGCTTCTAACCTGCTGCTATTAATACCAACTAATGAACATAATCTGGAGGCTTGGCTAGGTTATCCGCTTACATTTGTTGGCTGGGAAGCTGTGGGGAGGAGTGAATAGCAAGTGAAAGAGGAGGGAAAAGCTGTCCTGTAGTTTTACCCTCGAGTGCTCCACTGAGCTGCCGTGCCTGCCCCTTCTCGGGCTTGTTCTCTTCTGTGTACGAGAAACAGAAAGCTAAAGAGCAGTTTAAGTTTCATTTCTCATCGAACCGAACTCCTCTCTATGTTGCCCAATATCTGCTGCTCTGTGCTTTGGACCAGGGTGCAGTGTTGTTAAATTGAAACTAAAACACACACCTCTCTGTATAAATACTGGCATTACTGTCTGCAGTACAGCTTAAAAACATCGTGCGGAGCGCATACTTTATTTTTCTTCAATTATGAACTCACTTCCAACATATTCGGGAGCTAGAATATCAGGCTGTTGGACTTTCAGATCTGATGTCAGGTAAGTAATGTTTTCATTTTGTGTTATTATTGCATTATATTATGGTATATATATTTATGTTAACAATTCGTGTATCCTTTGCTGTTGGAACATTTAATGAATTAATGCAACTAATTACATTGCAGTTTATCATATTTTATTTAAGTCATATGATATTAGAGGCACTTGTATATATGCAGCGCCACATAACATTTATTCTATATTAGTAGTCACGAGTTCGTTTTCAGATTGAATAATTTGTTAGATGTTTTAGAGTATTTTGGACTTTTCTTTTAATTTTTAAAGTTGCAGTCTACAAACAGTACTTACTGTACAGTACAACAAAACTACAGTACCTACTGTAGTTTTGTTTGTACTGGGTTTAAACTTGTGGAACTGTCACCACCCTACTTTTACAGGCAAATGAAGGTTGGGCAGCCTACTTGTTGACATACTTCTTCAAAGTAACACACATCTACTTACATAAATGCCAGCTCTTTTCTGTGATTATGAATAGGTGTGTGCGTGCGCAGTGTCGAAACTGTGGAAAGCATCACCAACTGCTCTGATATTTCTTTTTGACTTTAATGCTATGAAGTTGACACCCAGACACAGATAAACAGGAAAAACCGGAATGTTTTTAGTTTTTCAGGGCATGCAAATGTTTTGTGACATTGACTTTATTTATGGTGAGATGTGGAGAGACGCAGATGTGTTGCTGTGTGGTGGCTTTGAGCCAACAAGGGTCTGATTCAGCATTTCATTTTGTCTAATCTTGCGCTGCACCCTGGTATGGTTTAAACTGATAACCAAGTTGGTGCTGGTGTGTGCTGGGCCTTTTCCATGGTGTGTGTGTCTCTCTTAGTCGTACCCACTCACAAACTTCATCAGATGATATAAGTGTTGCAACATAAAGCTTTATTCTCCCTGTTTGATCACCTCTGCCCTATGGACGCTCCGCTTGGTTGGGTTTATGGGGCCTATTAAGATGTGGAGGCAGGGAGTGACAGAGAAATAGATCCAAGAGCCAAGATTATTGTTTTACTCCGTCCAGTACAACACATTCATGGCATCTAGATTTTTACTGTCCTCTGGAGGAAGTGTGGATTTCTTAGCTATTGCCATAAGTGCTGTTTGTAACCGTTTCCTGTTTAGTACAGGTAATTCACTGATTACGCCAGAATAAACTTTGGTAACACAGACAAAACTGCTGCCAGATTGAATTCTGAAAGTCAGTGTCTTACCACTTCTGACAAACACTTTAGAAATACATGTGACAACATCAGCTGCTGAGCAGTTTTGTTTCTGGAAACCTCTTCTTGCTATATAGTTATTTTCTGTCACATAACAGCCACTGTTTTGAGCCTTTGAGTCCCGAAATGCAAACATTACAGGAATGTTCTCATGTAGTTGAGTGAGTCTTTTTTTTTTTTTTTTTTGTCACCTGAAGCAGTTAACCTGCTGTACTCTAACCTTTGTCACTTGCACCATATTTTTTAGGAGATTAGACAATGTTGGAACTAAATATTAACTATTGTACCCTGAGTAACACGGCAGAAGCCCCATCTTTTTTTTTTAAACTGCCAGTTTGCTACTGTTAACTGTTAAACATCAGGTCCCACACACTTTAAGTATGACACAGTTCCTATCCTCAACAAAAGGGATCAGTCATTATTTATACAAATAATTTTGGCAAAATACAAAATTAGCAGAGAATGATGGACTGAATGTCATAATTGTTTTTATAGTATTCACCTTAACATTGTATCCAGGAAACAAAATCTCTACCAATAATGATATAGTTCACAAAATTGCTATTTGTTTTGGACCATTTAGTGCTGCTCAGCACTGCGTGAGATAGTTCTTCATTCTGACAGTCTGTTTAATCAGAGATGGCACAAAGGGCACTGTTTTTCTCAGTGTATTTCCCCTACGTGATCACACGTGTAATGTTTCTTCCTAGCAGCAGTGGGGATGGATCCCTGGACCGACTCTTCCAGCCTGTCAGCACAGGCCTCTCGCCCAGGAAAAGGACCACCAGCCAGTGCAAGTCCGAGCCTCCACTCCTGCGCACGTCCAAACGGACCATCTACACAGCTGGCCGGCCCCCCTGGTACAACGAGCATGGAACTCAGTCCAAGGAGGCCTTTGTCATCGGTGAGACTGATGGAAAAATAATAATACGAAGTGTGCATTGAACTACTGGGCTTTGTGCAGTGTAAAATATTTCATACCTGTTGAGTGGGATGTTTGTGAGGATCAGAGTGCTGGTTTCTGTTCTTGCATGCCATCGTGACTGTAAATGAGCAATAGCCTAAAGCAAGTTGAGCAGGCAGGCTGTAAAATGTTCACAGCAAAGGTATTTTATAATTGCTCTGCACACAAGTATTGTACCATTGCTTCATATCCATCTTCTACTTAGGTTTATGTGGTGGCAGCGCTTCAGGAAAGACGACTGTTGCCAGGAAAATAATCGAAGCTCTGGATGTCCCCTGGGTTGTTCTGCTGTCCATGGACTCTTTTTACAAGGTACATATTTGCAGCACCTATGTGCATTTCTTTCTTTCTTTCTTTCTTTCTTGCTTTCTTGCTTTCTTGCTTTCTTTCTTGCTTGCTTGCTTGCTTGCTTGCTTGATGTTATTTAAGTTTGATACCCTCAGGCCTCTTTAACTAGTTCATGCAGTAGGTTGTGTTTCGTGAAATGTTTGCGCATGTCTTGACAAAAATAGAGAAAATAAGGTGGAGAAGTGGAATGACCAGGGCCAGAGGAGACACAAAAGATAAAATAAGAAGGAGGAGTGAAAAAAGAAGCTGAGGAGAGACAAAACTGTGAGAGAGTGGTATGTCTTTCCTCTGCTCCTCCACCCATTCTGGTTATGTAATGCTGTGACAGTCTGAAAGCAGCAGGTCAGACCGTGCGGAGCAGGAGGGATTTATAACCGACCCTCAGCACACTGCCCTACCAGAAACTGTTTTTATTTTGTTTGTTTTTTTAAACTCCCGTATCTGCTGGCCTCATTCATCTCTACGCTGGTTTGCTTTATTCATCGTTTATGTGTTTTGGTGTTACTTTGTGAATCGACAGTTTCTTCTCAGGTATTGTGTGAAATGCCTGATCTGCAATTTAAAGGCACAGCCACTCTGAAGAGACACACACACACACACACACACGACCTGCTGCAGACGTCTCACTGGCGCATGATGGCATCCTAAATTTAGGCCCTCAGACTTTACCTCCTGTCAAACACCAACCTGTGCCCAAGTGTTTATTACCAGCCTTATGTAGATCATTTTATAGGATGCACTTTATCTAATCCAAAAAAAAAAA